>JAULBS010001172.1:0-11598 GCA_032355785.1 Symmetromphalus regularis | reverse complement strand
CACACACACACACACACACACACACACACACACACACACACACACACACACACACACACACACACACACACAATCACATCATACACACACACACAACCACACACACACAAACAAACAAAAACCACCATTGCACATATATACTGACAAGCGATAAAGTCCGTCATAAATTAATTTTGTGTTTCGGGTCGTCCGCCCGCATTAATTTTCTATAACGCTTGTGTCAAATAGTATTTTTATCGAATTTGTTTTCAACTAGAACTTACAATAATCGCATCAAAATTGTTTACGCTTTATATTTCAACCAATTTAGAAGTAAATTGCTAGGATATTTTTAAGAATGCGTTGAAGTTTTAACGTCACTGCAATTACACAAAATTTAACTCCAACGCATACTCTCTTGTGTACAATTTCATGGTATTAAGCTTGTTAAAAAAAAAAAAAGTATTATTTTCCTGTCTCCCTCATTGATTTTTAAACTGTGTGGGACTCCGAAACAAAATTAATTTATCGAGGCCTAAGTGTCTTCCGAGCTATACTCTAAACATTTAATAGTTTTATAAGTACAGGAACAAACAAACAAAAACAAAACAAAAAATGTAATTTTGAATTTTGCATACGACAAATTCAAAGGACGATTTGAACAGTCTAAATGACATACAGTCATGAAACAACATATATTTAACCAGTTCGTGGCGAATGTTAAGGAGGTTAGATTTTAGGGGTGTAACGATGGAACGAACTATTGATGGATCGCGATTGTTAAACACTCTATAGCAATATATCAATAGGAAATTAAAATGGCGATAATTATCGCGATAGTTTCCTTCGTTGTCGATAATTTCGATAGTTTCAGAAACTTAAAGCAATGAAATAAATGACTTGGTTCTCTCTTAAAACAATGTTTGTTTCATTTGTAGTTGAAACTACAAGATTTTGCTTGGAATATTTACATTGTGTGTCTTGAAGCTTAAGAAACTGCTCGTGCTGCTATTTAGACATACACACACACGCACATACACACACAAAATTTAATTCAAAGATATATACACTGTAAATATATACACATACGTAAACACAGAGATACATACACTCACTCAAACACACAGAAATACATACACAGACACACAAAGCAAGACGCATACACACACACTCACGCGCACTGAGATACAAATACACTTACTGTGACATACACCAGACACTGCCGCACAGATACAGATAGTTTGTGTTTGAATTAGAGTTTACAAATTGAAATATCTATGAATGGTAAAGGATTTATTTTTTCATTTTCATTTTTGAATTTATTTGTAAATCGTAAAGGATATTTTTATCATTTAAATTTATTTGTTTGAATTATATTTTGTAATTCAAAATATCTTTGTAAATCGTAAAGGATATTTTTATCATTTGAATTTATTTATTTTAATTATATTTTGTAAATCTAAATTATATTATAAAATGTATATATTTCCCAGTATTTTTTCACAGAATATAACTTTGACATCAATACACGAAACTACATATATTTGTAATATATTTTGGACATTAGTTTTTTAAAAATCGGCATTTTATTTAAGAAATTATACCGAAATCTCGTCCCTTGTATGGGAGTAAGTTATATAAAGTTTAATATTTTGTTAAAAAATATATTATTCTTTAACTTTTTCTGCATGAATGTAATCATGAGATATTAAGTAATAATATTGTGTTATTATACTTTATTTTTGATAATTATATTTTAGGAAGTTTTTATTAAATAGTTGTGTCCCTTATACTTATTTATGTCCATAGTGTTACCCCATCATAAAATGCTCATAATTTGTGATCCATGAACTTGGTCTTGTTGTACGTCCAACAAAGGATCTCCCACTTCCAGACTTATCATTTGAATGTGGCCTTAATTCAGTAACTTGGGCCAGAAGACACAAATTTTTGAACAAGTATATTTCTTTGCGTACAAAGTTTGAGCATCCATACTGTTACTGTCTTTGCATATGCCAAAATTAGGTATTACATTTTAAAACATTATGTTTTCTAGAAACACACCGTGTACCAACTGGGTATTTTATATTTAAGCTTGACCTTGTGTATATCATTGTTAAAATATTTTAAAATTGTCCTGTTATAGTCCATACTGTTACTCATAAAATGGTAACTGTATGGACAACTGTTACAGTTGTCACGAATATTGTTGTGGAAATTCACACATCATATGAATGGAATTACTATCAAGGTATATGTATCTTCAATGTGAATGTAAAGAGAAAATTAATATGCATTTTTATTGGTCCTACATCACGTAATAGTGTGGTAACAGTATGGACAGAAAACAGACTATTGTTCGCTTATTTTTATTCTATTTTTTAATTCATCTTAAGTCTGAGATTGCCAATTATGATATTCTGTTCCTCCTGTAGGCCTACATTGTCTGTATTTGTAGTACTAACAAAACAAAATTAAACCTTTTTTTCTATTTTCTATGTTTAGCAAAATTGTTACCATTTTTTATATTGACCCAAACAGTAAAGGATATTTTTATCATTTTAATTTATTTGTGCTTGAATTATATTTGTAAATCGAAATATCTTTTTAAGTGATTTTCTTACAATTTAAATTTATTTGTCTGAAATGTATTTTTAAAATTTACATTATTATCTGATTTAGACGCAAAGAATTTTTATGTCTAAACCAAATGTTACACTTTTAACTGTTACAACCTGGTTATATTATTTACAAGGATGTATTTTAACTCTGTACATACTCATAAAATTCCTTACAAAATGTTTAGTTTATATATATTTTTCATGTAACAAAGTTAAAGTTGTGATATTTGCAATATATTATCATAGAATGACACCCAATGACTGATTTTTTTTTTTTTGATTTATGTTGGGGTGTCTTCAACAGCTACCTAAAATGGTAAAGGCCCATTCCACTAAAATGAAATACAACTAACATTAAAATCTCAATATAAGAACTTTTTAAACGTTAGTCAGTGTTGTCCACTTTTATTATTATTATTTGAATAGCATCAATGTAAGATTATCAGCAATGTTTCTTATATAACATTCCTATGTAAGACCATTTGAGTATAACGTGTGACGTACGTGACATGTTTTAAAGATAACATTCCTATGTAGGAACATTTGAATATAACGTGTGACTTACGTGACATGTTTTAAAGATAACATTCCTATGTAAGAACAATTAAATGTGACGTGTAACGTACGCAACATGTTTTTAAGATAACATTCCTATGTATGAACATTTAAGTATGACTTGATAATGTACATAAGATGAGCTTTAAATAAGATTCCTATATAAGATCATTTGTGTATGATCTGTAACGTACGTAACATGTTTTAAGATAACATTTCTGTGTATGAACATTTAAGTATGATGTATAATGCACGTAACATGGGTTTTAAGTAACATTCCTATATAAGAACATTTAAGTTTGGCGTGTAACGTGCGTAACATGTTTTTAAGATAACATTCCTAAGTAAGAATATTTGAGCATGACGGGTAACATACGTAACATGGAATGATCCTAATAATGTTACATACGTTACAGTACAATGTTAAGGTTAATTAGTACTACGTGATTAAAATTAATATTACAATGCACGTTCAGAGAGGGATATTGTTCAGTCACATATAATCTGGTTGAGAAGCCGTGAGTAGTCAGATCGACTCCTCTCAATGAACTCTTTGGGCTACTGATCATTCCAACCTTTAGTGCACTATTGATGCAGCAAACGCTTTGGTACGTGCTGTCCTGTCCATTGCAAAGTGTATAACATGAAACCAGATAAACCACAAACAGCAAACTATATAGCGGCATATTAATTGACGAACATATGTTTCACATATGTTTAACGTATGTTCTGTTAAACGATCTCTTTGAAATCAGGACAATATCCTCCCGGACAATACCCTCCCACCCCGGACAAAATCCATCCATAATAATAATCTAAATTATATAAAATAAAGTTTGTTGATTTAGGAAATTAATGCATATGTTAAAATATTACATAATAATAATATTGTGGAAACAATGATAGCTATATAAATTATATCATCATATAAATTAATATTTGTTTCTTTAGGAGATTAATATTTGTATTACAACGTATTAATGCATTAGCGGATTTCTTCTCTCATATTAAGACCAACATTCTGTCCTGGACAGACAGCACAGGAAACGGAATTGTGTACTTAATTGGATATAAGTACAAAAATATGTACTACCAACTGATTCTCACTTCAATATTTTCTATTTGAAGCGACTCAGATGAAAACGTATTAATAGTAACATAACCAAGGTAAAATATTATTCGGTTACACAGATTATGCGATTACAACTGCGCGTGTGCAGAGGTTTTTCTCCCTTAATAGACCGGACACTGATTACTCCAAGATACATAATATACAATGCGGATATCGCAAGGTTTCCGTTTTAACATAATTGAAGAAAGTTGCACCGCTCGTGAACATTTGTTTATTTATCATAATTTATGCTTACCAAAAGTGCTAAAGTAGTATATTTTTGAGATCCATGACAAAATAAATGTTTGAGTTTAACATGACACCACATTAAGTTAGCCAATCCAAACATTTATAAAATAAGAAATAGAGAAATTAATTATATCAGTATGAATAATTATGCATTATCCTTATGGGATTGTTTTTCAGTATCTACATAAAGAACGTGTTAAATCACCAGCTAGATTCAACATACACGAGAACTGTTAATTAAATATTTACCCGTTCATTAACTATTTACCTGCAATGCATTTATAAATAAAAACAACATTAATATAAAGAGATTAAGTGTATGTATTATAATACTAGAATACATTCAGACCTACTATACTGTTAGTATTCGTTAGTATCACACTGCGTCATTAGTATACCATAATACGTCATTAGTATATGAGCACACACCTGTTTCCGGCTCTTCATCGGATTGTTGGTTTGTATCGATGTCGATATACACCCGGGCACTGATAACAAAACACAACACTCATGCATTTAATAAGTGAATCAACTCAAACACTAACACTATTTGAAGATATTCAGCAGCAAATACATAAAATATCATCACGCTTTTCTTTCAAAGGTAATTTAATCTAGAGTTATCTCCCTTCTATCCATGCATGCCTAGAACTAATTCATCCAAAAGAATTCATTGTTTTGGTTAAATTAAAATTATTTCATTTGACATCAGTTATGAAACTGACCGTAACATTAATTTTTTTGATCAAAATAAATAACGCAATAAGTACGTCATATTTTATTTTGATTTCAATGATTTAAAAAACTGAGTTGCCTTTCCTAGATTTCTCATTTTAGTATCAAAACATTTTACATATGAATAATTTTTTTTAAACCAAAGAGGCATTTACAAAAATATAAGTGAAGATATGTGTGGTATGAAAATACGATGTTTTTATGAAAAACATAAAGGTATATTTTATGCACTGCCACTTGATACGACAAAAGATCACACATTGCTTTGATGATAAAGCCAATTATAATACCATCTGAAAAGAAGATAACAAATATATACAAGAACAGTGCACTATACGACCGTAGCTACCTTTTCAGGGAGGGGAGGGGAAAGGGAGGAAGCATAGAGTCAGATACTGGCAAAGTAGTTAGATTTTAATTTTTTTTTTTTTTTAATGGAGCACCTTTGCTAAATATTGGCATTAGTCAGTGGCGGATTTAGGGGTCCCAGCCGCCTAAATTTAGAGATTAAAACAAATATTATAATTGTTTTTTAATTATTATTTTTTTTACGTTAAAGGATTCTTTAGGCTTCCCCGCACCCTAAATAGAAATTCTGGATCCGCCAGTTAACGTTGCTGATATATACAATCAAAAATTATACATACAGGAATGGTTTGTGATGCGGAACCATTTCTTGATAAAGAACCAAATTCAGTTAAAGACCCCACACAATGATGTCGCGATACCAACACAATGACCAGGAGATTTTCTTCCTCATCTCCTAGCTTCACAAGACAGTCGGGAAGGACCTTCATCAGCTGATCATCAGCTCTCTTCGTCACAATACGGCGAGCACTGATTACGTCATATTTGTTATAAGAGAAGTCTAAGTAGGTGTTGGTATCTGATTTCAGCATTCAAGTTTTCTGTTAGTTATTTCACCCATATTGTGGTTTATTAGAAAGCGCCGTGAGAGTAAATATCTGATTTCAGCATTCAAGTTTTCTGTTAGTTATTTCACCCATATTGTGGTTTATTACAAAGCGCCGTGTGGCCCAATATCTGATTTCAGCATTAACACTCAGTGCAAATTTGTCTAACCTCTACAGTTCCACCAATGCAGCTTGGATGGTTCTCACAGATGCTTCAGTTAAACTTCCGACGACCAAGCTGTCTGACATGCAAGCCCGCTTAAGCTGTGGCGGATCCAGATAATCAATTTTTGTGGGGAGGGATGGGTCTAAAGAATCCTCAGATTCTTTAACGTTAAGAAAATAATAAAAATATATATATAATAATGTTTTTAAAATCGCAATATTTAGGGAGTTGTCAGCCTCCTGCCTCCTAGATCAACCACTATTAAGCTTAGCACATGGAAGAATAGACATTAAGGGGCAGGCCAAAACGTGTTTCTGCAGATCTTTTGGTCGTCTTTAGGAAGACTTGAACATCGTAGAATTACTGTATCTTGGCCCGCATAATGCGATTAGGAGACTCGTTAAATGCGATCTCGTCGGTGTGCGGACTCCGCTACTTTATAATTATTTGGAAATTCAATTATAAGAATTTTAACAGACATTTTAAAGTTTTGATGATCTGAAACACAATTTTATGACGTCTGAAGCCTAAATATATGTTAACAATAACCTGTATAATAAACTATATACTTTCCAAACGAAGAAACGCATATATACTTATGTATATAAGACAAATCCCCGGATCTCAACCCAATGGAACACGTTATGAATAAGTTGGATAACCACGTCGTACTGCAGCGATATGTTTTCATTCATTAATGGCTATACTGTCAATTAAATTAGAATAAGCTTTACTTATGCCTCTCTTTTTTTTTTGAAGAGCATATTTATGGATGACGTGCTATGTTTAAATGATATGGTCGTGCAATAACGTCATTAGAACAGTGTGCGTCTTTTGTCGTTAGATACCCGTTAGATACAATTAGCTAGTTAATAACCAATACAACGTGCAAGAATACCAACATGCTTTACAGTAGAATACAAATAAATATGTGCATAGGATGCAAATAAATAATTCAATAATAGGTTGTTAAATAAAGATAAAACTAAATAGGCCTACACGTTTACATTATACAATACGTGTGTCTGTATAATACATATAGTTCATATTAAAGTGTGTAAAGTTGTTTTCCGATTCATACTTGCATGAAAGTCAAACATTATAAAGTTTAATTCCTATAATTCCAAATGCATAACTTTGTTATTAATATAAGGTTCTTTCCAAAAAAAAAATATCGATCTCTGTTGTTCAGCTATTTATTATTTTATTAACATGAAATTCATACGCAGCTTTGGAGAATCCCTATCATTGAGGTTCGACTTTTTCCGTTAATAGTCGATTGAGAGACTTTTTTTAATTATTATTTTTATTATTATTATTTTTTTTTTTTTACTTTCAATTCTTTTCAATTATTGCATTAAATGTGAATACCAAATTAACACATTTAAAATTCAACATAAACAAATAACATACAGTTATTTTAGTAAATATAAGAAAAAATAAACGATTTAATTTGAATAGTGTGCCTGTGGTGAAGTGATTGGGGTATGAATACTTAACTACAAATGTGTGAAGTGATTAATGAGTGGATTTACCGATTACGATGTTGAAATTACAATTATCAAATTTTGCGTGTGGGAACATTGCATATGAAGATTGATTTGACATCGAGTTTTCAATATTGCCAAGGGCAGATGAAGCCAGTGTTTCGCATGTTTCTGTTGTATTCACTGGTCTTGTAATTGTTGAAGTGGCAGCAACAGATTTGTGTGTTTTTTAAAGTTGTTCGTCAGTATGTGTAATATTTAACAGGACAATACTCATATTTCGTTTTCGGGAAGTGGAACATTCTTTGTTGTAGCTTCGAAATGAAGCTTCGTTTATATTACTGAGATTAATTGATATTTAAAAATAGATTATCGGGGTCAAGATACTTCATAAAGTAGTGCCGCTTAAAGTCCAAAATCTTTGAACGATTTTTTTTTAAATCACTTGATATCATTTGGACCAATCCAAGTTTTTATAACAAAATTGTATTTACAGAATGGAATTATATATTCAGTGGAACCTGTCCAAACCAGACCTCTATCGGACTGCACTATTTATCCAGTTTGGCAGGGATCCGGTAAATCAAGGATTTCCCTTTCTGTCACTATCTTAGAAATACTTGAAGTTATTCCCCTTGTCGGGAAAACTGGTAAATGGAAATATTTTTCTTTATGATATCTGAAACATTTGATGTTCAAGTCCATACTTTGTTGCCAGCTACTTCTGCGTTGCCCCCAGTACTGCCTGAGAATTCGCCCTCAGTACTGCCTGAGAATTCGCCCTCAGTACTGCCTGAGAATTCGCCCTCAGTACTGCCTGAGAATCTTTAATTAAATTAATGTTCATGTTCAATGACAGTTCGACACATCTTCTCTTAGCTGCGTGTCCTTTCTTATAACCGTAATGAATGAAATAAAATATGATGTGACCACACAGTTCTTATCAAATGTACTGTATGTTTTTTGGTTCGTCTGCTTTTTTAAATTTTACGTATTTGAGCAACGAGCTTACTTAATTCAAATGTATTCAATTATTTAAATTAGATCCACAATTGAGCTTTGCAGATTAATGCTATAAACTAGAAAGTTGGTAAATCCATTTCTTTTTAAAGCAACAAATTGTTTTAACCGGTGTCTATACTGGCTCACTGAAACGTGAATTGCTTTGTAACACAAGTGTAATTGACAACAGCAATCCTGTTTGGTCAGGATTCGGTGTGGACAGGTTAAACTGTATACTGTAGATCTTGAAATTAACGCGTCCCTAAATTAATGCGAGTGGTGGTGGTCAGACTAAAATGCGACATGAAATTAATGCGAGTGGCCTCTCTTTAGTATAGTACTTTTTGAACAAAACACGTTTGTGCAACAATCAGCCCAGCCCATAATCTTGTAATGTTAGCTGAGACTAACTTAATTGAGAAGATTCAAATGACCATGAATTAATTACCTAACCTGAATAAACATCAGCAAATCTTCACTAAAATCCCCCAAATAAACAGTTGATTAGTGTGATGATAACAATTCACGCGTGTTGTATTGCATCGGCATTCAACCGGATCGCTAATGGCAAAGTTATAACACGTGGCTGGCAGCTGCCACAAAATTAAACAAAACAGACAAATAAACAATTAGACTGGTTAATTGTGTCTGGTGTTGTTTTTAATAAAGCATGATGAGCGATTATCATGTACAGCCTTACGTTCACCACAGGCTAGCATTCACTGGTCCTAAATGTTCTCATTGGTTTTAACATGAAGCGCAGCAAAAACTAATGACAGTCTAGTTTCAAATGTAGCCCAGGTAATTAGGTATTTCAAGTTTTGTTTTGTTTGAATGAGCCATCACATATTATGCACTGGAGTTAGAAATAAATTATTAATGCGAATGACATGGACTCGCATTTTTCACATTAATATCATGATCGCATTAATTTCAAGATCTACAGTATTCAGAAAGAGTAGCCTATGTGGTTTATCATGTTTCCTCTAAAGACAGTGAGTCAAAAACACTATATGTTTGTTTGACGCCTAATGAATAAACAAACAATGATTTTTCTTTCACTAAAAGTAAAATCACTTAGTTCTCTCTAGCTTGAGTATGTAGCCTTTTGCCTCGTAAAACAGTTTTTCAGTTTAGCTGTTTCTCAGAAATTTTAAGTGGTGGATGAATGAAGCTTACGTCCGTGAATGTTTTTATTTTAGTGAAGAGTTTCATCAGATTAAGTTCTTCCTATTTTATACTTTGCGTCACTGGACGTGGAACAACAAAATACCAGCGTTTTTAAGTTGAAAAATAAGTGCCAAAAGGACAAACAACTGCCTTTCAAACCTTTCTTTTGCAACATGTACATGACAAACGTATTTCACTTCATAACTTTTTGAATGATATACAGTTGCTATGGTAACAACGATCGTAACTGAAAAGTGCAAAAAAATGACACAAAACTCATAAAAATAAAAAAAATTCCATAATTTTTTTTAATATTCAGTGTATCTTCTTGAACTTTTTTATAAAAAGTAGGTCTTTCATTTAATTTCCAAAACTGTTTCCTTTTTGTTCTACAGTCTCTAGAAGAAAAGTTATTATTAAAAACAATGGTGCCAATCTACTGTGACGTGAAATATAGTTTAAAATTTAAAGTTAACTAGTCTTTTTTTCTTTCTTTTTCTTTTCTTTTTTGTATAAAATGTAAAGTGAAATATTAAAAATATATGGTAATTAATCACAGTCTTTTAATGTCACCCAGGTTACGGGACAAGGTTTTTTTTTGTAACAGAGTTCCTGTGAATAAAATTTATTTTAAAATGTTTATAATATTTTCAGTTAGACATTTTTATTTTCAGACGCTAACAAGTCCTCTTCATCTGTGCTACCTGATCGAGAAGGCTCTGGTGAAGCGACAGTATCTGCCTTGTGTTCGAGACTGGTTCAAGAGCCCAAGTCTCACAACCCGAGTGGTCTCGCTGACTAACAAGATTTGCAAGCTCAGTGTCGAAGACTCTTCAGACGACAAAGAGATGATGGATCATGGATGGACGGTCGTGTCGCTTGTTCTGTCTACTAGTGACAAAGAAGGCATGTGTTATTTTATCTAAGGGGACGCTCTCATTTGGTAATGCTAAAAAGCACGTATCTGCAAGCACTAATCTAGGATACAAAAAGTGACTTTTCCCTTCCCATCAGAAATGGGAGAAGTTTGATAAAAATGGGAGATATTTTTTAATATTTTTTTTTGTCCTGTAGGCCTATGATCCTTTTTTCAAAATATTACTTCGACTTCTCACTACTGCTAACAAGTCAGCGACTTGAGCGAACTTTTGGCAGAAAAAAAGCCCCATTTCACTAACTAGATTAGTGCCTGATCTGGAATTTGGGTTGAGCAGAATTTTGGATATGCATTTATGTGGAGTTATTCTTTTTAATTGTTAGCATTTTCAGTTTTGTTCGTTTGGTGGAATATGAAGAATATTTTTTACTCAATTCTATTAGTGAGCCTTGGTGGTCCAGCAGTAGAACATCTGACTCTCAAGCTGATGACAGTGGTTCAAAACCCAATGGAGGCTGGCTCACACTTGACTGCGAGTCAAAATAACCAAATGTTTGGCATCCAGTAGCCGATGATTTAGAGAATAATCATCGAGCTACGGGTTATTACGGATTATCTGTCCCGAGTGAATTAATGTTGTAAACCCAAGCGTCTGGCAAGGGCTTTACAACATTAATTCACGAGGGACAGATAATCCGTAATTCCTCGTAGCGAGATGATTATTATCTTTAT
>JAULBS010001161.1:0-11599 GCA_032355785.1 Symmetromphalus regularis | reverse complement strand
CTACTACTACTACTACTACTACTACTACTACTACTACTACTACTACTACTACTACTGCTGCTGCTGCTGCTGCTGCTACTACTACTACTGATGATGAAGAAGAAGATGATGATATTGATGATAGTAAAAATAACCTAAATAACCTCTCCTTACTGCAAGCCCTCCCCCCCCCCCAAAAAAAAAACCCACGGAAACAAGCATATGTGTGTATGTATGTAAACAATACACCAAACCTGGTTCTAATAACCTTTTGAAGATTAACACCGCGATTGCTTGCTTTGCCTTTTTCTTCTTTTAATCAGCTACTTCAACAAAAATAACAACTGCGATGAGTAACTGAAAAACATAGTTAAGTACTATAATCTTGTTCAGGTAACAGAATCTCGTATATCGTATACAGCCAATCAAAGGTGGCGTTGTTTAGGCTGGAGATAGATGCCATGAACCACGACCGAGATTTAATATAGAGCAGAGCATAGTTTTACGATTCAGACCATAAAACATACATACACTTCACATTTGTAAAATCCAGTTGGTGGATGACAAAAATCACGACCTAGTTTAGAATGCAGGAGAGCCTAGTGTTCGTAATTCAAACAGATCCTTTGCTAAAACCCATTTCATATTCTGAAAGCCTAAGATTTTTAAAAATTATTTTTATTTATTTATTTTATTTTACAGGTATTTTGTTTTAGTTTGGTCTAAACATCCACCAATCATGGCCATCAGTTCAATTATTTTAGTACATGAAATTAGTTTAATATAGTTATGAAATAACGACTTTGTGCTATGAGAAAGGAACACTTGAGAAGCACCAGACCTTGCTCATAGCACAGAAATAAACCGTCTCCAAACTGTAATAAACATGCCTCTGTGATGTAATTGACACCGAGAAACCCACGCATTCGATACCCGTGCACTTTTCAATGTATCGCCTTTGCGCGGTGGTCATGGAGCCTGCGATATGGAATCGTATGATTACACGGAGTTACAGGAGATATTACACTTAATAAAACGGCAATAAACATGATTTAACAACTGTAAAAAACTGCACGGTCGTTAAGGATACATGAATTTTATGAAATATGGCATATTACAGATGGAAACGAATTGCAGTAAAGGTTGTAAAAATTGCAACTGAATCTTTCTATTTTTTAAATAATTTTATTATTATATTTTAGGAAAATAGATAAAGCGCGGCATCATTTACAACTTTAAAGGAAAAAGGGAAATTAATTTTGAAAGAAGGACTAACACACATCGCCCAATCAGCTTTCTGTCTAAACAATACTTGCCCTCTACAATATAAACTTTATTTTTAGCCTAATATTAAACTCATGAATAGCACCTATATCTCAAGGACATGATATTGTTTAAAACATGCATATAATCAGAATATTCTAAAGTATCCAAGAAATTGTCAAAATTCGTAAACAAAAAGAATATCAAGATATCGCGTGTTTCGCAGTCACTGCTGGTCACTAAGATGGTCAAATCTTAAACTCGCCCACATCAGTAATAGTCTTAATCAATGTTTGCGGTCCTGTAAATTGGTTTGTTTGGGATCAAGTATAGAGGGACGATGTTTGAAGATGATAGAAAACCAGGCGGAATATATAATATAACAGAAGGAAGGCTAGAACGGATTGGTTAATAAGTGGCTATTAGATGGTGTTTATTTATTATTTTTATTTTATTATTTATTATTATTATTATTAATTACTCTTCTAAAGACTTATTAATCATCAGCTATTGCATGTCGAACATCTATTAGTTCTAACGTCTTAAGAAGAAACCGCTAAATTCTCCGATTATCAGTAAGATATTTTTTGTATGCACTATTCCACAGACCTGGCAGCACATACCATGACCTTTGATAAACCAGTCTTGGTTATTAGGTGTCAAATACACACTATTCAGAAGAAAGAAACCCGCTACCGTCACAAAGACTATTCTTTCCGATTGGTTGCAAGATATTATTAATACGCACATACCATGGTCTCTGTTATACAATCATGGATCACTTGCTGGAAAGAGAAATAGTCCAATGTGTCTACAATAGGGGATGATCCGATGACCAGTAGTACGTCAGATGAACTCTTTATCTCTAAGCTAGGTCCCATACATGGGCGTAAATCTCGGGGGGTGGTTGGGGGTACGGAGGAACACGTCGCCCAGTTTTTGGACAGGGAGGACGCCTATATAATTATTCCCCCCTCCCCACTCACATTTTGCTTTGAAAAATTAAAATACCTAAACAATAATCTTTACCAGTATTTCTCTCTATTGTATCAACGTAACACAAACATGTCGTCTTAGCGCAAATATATCGAAGTACACAGGAGACAGGGGGTCTACATATCCCCCAACTTTTTGGACAGGGTAATGTTCCGTGCTCTCCACTTTTAGGAAGCGATTTTCGCCATTGGTCCCATGTCACGGGAAGGTTAAAAGTCCAGTGTGGAATGGAAGTTCCAAATACCAAATAAGGACTGTTTAAGAAAACGTTGTTAGATCATGTAATAGTGATGGACACAATGGAACAATAATAACACGAAATGAAAAACTGAAAGATGATTTCAGAAAACATGCCCTCAGAAATATACTGTTATTTATTTCTGCTAATTGGACATGCGAGTCAACGGGTTATGTCCCGCCACGTTCTGATAGGATCATCCTGTCATGGCAGTCTTCTCAGAAGTGGATTTTCTCTTTGTCGAACTTACGATCGTGATTTGGACTCTCCGCGGTTTTAATGAAACCTGTCTACTAACGGTAACTCGATACCTCGTCCTAAACACAGCGCGTTACGATAGCTTCGCTCTTCCATCTAATTAAAAACACGTTTTAATGAAATTAATTGGCATGCCCATTGATTTTATGTCTTTTACCTTTACCAATATCGAACTGTTCCACATCTTTAAGCGAGGGAGTCTTTAAAAAGGGCTTTTAGCTGAATGTTCAAACTAATTGCTTTCCATTAGTCAATAGCGTAGTCTGAGAAATAACTTACATCATGCCCCGTGATTATAAATCTTTTAAAGTCTGGACATAGGCTTCCACAAAGTACGGAGTCTTTAATGGCATGGCATCGCATTACAAAGTGGTTGCATGCGCTGACGTTATTGAAGTTTGCACTGTAACATTTTATAAACAAGGACCCAGCTAAAATGGGTCACTCTCTGTTTACCGGACGAATTGCTGTCTCCGTCAAAAATAGAACTACAAATGAAGTTTATCCGACTTCCAATGTAATACTGCATTCAAATGCTTTGTTTGTGAATATAACACTAATATGAACCATTCTTATAAACCGGAAAACACATATAAAACTAGTGGCGTGTCCAGAAAATCCATTTATGATGGGGGGTGAGGAGTAAAGAAAAGCTTCGAATACTTTAACATTAAAAAATATATAATAATAATAAAATGTTGTTTTTTTTAAATCGCAAAATTTATGGAGGTGGGGCAGGCCACAAGAGCCTCTAGATCGACCACTGCATGGTTTTAAATTTAAACATTGATATATACTGTATATTATAATGTGAAAATATAATTATATTTAGGCATTGCCATTAATAGGTTTTCGTGTATATTTACAATTATAACCATTTATCAAAAAAGAAATATTTAATTTTGTTTACTTAAATAAAAAACCCAGTTAATCCCAAAACCAGATTCCCAGCCAGTGCCCAACGATTAGTACATCAAAGGACGTGGTATATGCTGCCCTGTTTGGAAGTTCATATAAAAGATCCCTTGCTGCTAATAGAAAAATGTAGGTGGTTATCTCTGATGACTACATGCCAAAGATATCAAATGTTTGACATGCAATAGCTAATAATTAATAAATAAACGTGCTCTAATAGACTAGTGTTGTCGTTAAATAAAACAAAAAAACAATTAAAAAAATATATATTTTCATTAGTAACACACCCTTCACATGGCATAAGTGGGTTGATATTTAACATTATAAACAATATAAATGTTAACTTCAATGGAAATAGAACACAATTGAATTGATATTCTGCAACTGCCAAACTTCATTCACAATAATGCATTTAACTTGATATAAACTGACGCGGGATAAATGCAGACTTTACATCCGTGACAGATTTCCCGTTTGTTCTGGACATCAACATGGCAGTCATTATACATTACAGAAATGTTCATTTCATTCACGGACGAAACCAGCAGAACACAGCGACTCGATCAATGCTCATTTCTGCGATATCTGTTTCTTATCAAACATCGCTTTTGTAGACAGCTGCCTCTAGTATTGATGAAAGCTGCAGCTTGTGACTAGTGGAAAGTCGGCGATTAATTGAATTCCAACCATTGATAGTGTGATTGTGTCTTTATCTCTGTCTACTAGTGGGTTAGTGGGTTGAGCTCTTTTCCGTCATTTGAAATGCGTTCCTGTCTTGTTAATGAGGCAAACTGTAAACAAAACTCTCGTAACCATATATTTGTCTGGCAACCCGGAGTTGGACTTAACTCAGAAGTAAAACGTTAGCTCGAGGAGCGAGGAAGTGATGGATTGATCCCCTATGTTAGAGACATTAGATTATTTCTCGTTCCAACCAGTGATCCACGACTGGTGTAACAAAGGCTGTGATTTATAAAGGTGCATCGGAAAGAATAGCTTATCTGGCGTTAGCGGGTTTCTTCTATGGACAATGTACAAGAAAAGCCAGCGATTAACCAATGTGCGTGGGTGTCGTAAAATAAACTCTTTTCTTTCTTTATCTTGCAGCTCCTTTCTTCGAAGTTATTGCTGCGGGATTAGTACGTCCGAGGTGCTGTATGTTGTCAGGTCAGTCACTGGTAAGGGACCCATCAGGATGTTTTTATGTTCTAGCGGAAAGCCCACAGTAGCTATATATATAAAATGTTGGCGTGTTCGCCTGTGAAGCAGTCGGTCATCGAATTGATCTTTCTCTGTGGACCCATTTGCAGTTTCCGCTATTTTTCGTTCCAACCACAACTCGTTCGTCAATTGCCTTGGTATGTGGTGTTCTGTCTGAGGAACGGTGCATATAAAATACCATTTGCTACTTAACGGAAAGAGTAGTCTATGTGGGGGGAGCGGGTTTCTTATAAATAAATATGTCGGAATGACCATATGATTGACGTACAAATCAATGTCCTCTAGAGGCGTCTTTAAATAAATAGAAAAAGCCTTCACTTTACTATATCAAAGGTTGTCCTGTATGAGAATGTGCATATGGAAGAACCATTGTTGATAATCAATATGAGTAGCTTGAAGTGTATACATGTGACAGAATCGGGTTTCTTATGAAGAAATGTAACACAAATACAATTTATTATTATTATATTTATTATTATTATTATTATTATAATATATGTATTTTAATTACTTTTTTTAGACTAGTAGCCGCTAGTTAAACACGAAGGAAATGGATACCGCTCATTTGGAGAACTTTTGATTGAAATGCGCTTGGTCGCTGGGTCGATTCACTCCTAATTTTCGTTCTAGACAGTTACAGTACCTTGCCAAATGATTGCTAAGCATGGTATTGGTGAATTTGATAGAGGCAGTAGTGTAAAATCAGAATCTAATGGCCAGCAGAACCATGAAGAGATTTTAGTTTTTCTAAATGATCCATGATGTCAGCTACGTTTCATTTGGATTCTACATTATTTCCTCGGGTTAGGTACTTTTGCAAGATTAACCAAATATTCTGACATGGCTGTTGAAATGTATCTTTACATGTTCTATCCTGTCTTTAGGGATATGCATAGAAACAATCCCTTGCCGCTAACAGGAAGCGGTACAGACCAAGTAACGCCAACGGGTGTCCTTTCTTATATAGAGTCATTATCCTATGTGCAGAACAGGCAGAAAGGACAGCTGACTTGTAATCCCACCACAGCGTGCTTGGTCATTAATTAGATATAAGAACAAAATATAAGGAAAAAGGACACAGCTGAAAAATTGTCCGAAAGGTTAATAATGACAATAAATGAGTGATTAGTCGTTGTATGAAGAAAAAGCACAAGAAATCAAAGTAATAGAACTGTTATCTTGCCCTAAGCATAACTCTAAGATAGCATATGCTTTTTTAATTAAAGGTTTAGATATGTTGTACTCGGAAAACCTTTGTCTGATACTCTGTACATTATCTGCTATAAAATATGCAGACGACTGGATGATGCTCTAAATTAGCTTGACTTTCACAGACATATATAATACTAGATTAATATTAAAATATTTGACGTCCATCGATCGCGTTTGATTGCCTGCTCAATCTTTGTTTGATTTTTTAGAATCTGTTTGCTTTTTATTACCATCTATGCATATACATCATGGCACACAATATGTAGAACCATTATTTTTGATTTCTATGAGCAGTTCTGAAACTCTCAATGCATTTAAAGGCAGTATAGCTTTACACGGAAAAATTTGGCGCCTGTGACGTCATCTACGCGATGAGACAAATCGGCGTACAGACACCATAGATAACTACCGGCAACTATCGAATGCAGTTATATTTTGATATATTTATTGTTTTAATTTAAAAAAAAATATTAAATGATTTTATTCACGCAAATTGTTACATCAGTTAATTTATATTATTCAATATAACAGATGTGAAATTAATGACTTTTCCCTTAATCTTTAAAATAACTTTTTCATCATTTCATTTACAGCGGTAGTAAAATCATAAAAGTCAGACAAATAAAATACACGCACGCACGCACGCACGCACGCATGCACACAGAAAACAGAAACTGAGTTTGTGTAGTCCTGCACAGTATCCTAAACTTCGTGTCACGTCAAATAATACCATCATTCTTAACAACATCTTTTCTTCTGTGAAAACGGTTTTAGTATTTGGAATATTAAAGGAAGAATACAATTTTAGCATATTTTAAAGTTTTTCGCACTTTTCATTTACAATTTTCCTTACCGTAGTAACTAAATGATATATAAAAAGTTATGAAAAAACCAAACACTTTTGTATAATGAACACATTGAACAAACACTTTAAGATCCATTTGTTAGTCCTTTTGTCATTTATTTTTCAAATGACCACACTGGTGTTTCGACGTGCCACTTCTCATGATGTGGAGTATAGTATAATACTGGACGAAAAGCAATCGTTTTGTCACGCTTACGCATATTGGCTCTCCAGCAAAGAGAATGAAACTTACGGGAAATTTTCTGCCAGTAACTGACCGCTGCCGCCATGAACAAATCACTTGATTACATGCATTCCGAGCTGTAAACTCAGCATCTTGCTTTCTGAAATAGAGTCATCATTGACCATCCAAGCAAGATAATGGACGATGTGATGACGGTATCTCGCACTCTTTCAGGAGAATCAATCGCCTAGTCAAACATTGGAATAATTTCATCAAGATATCCTTGACCATGTATTGGAGTGCTGCATTCATGGAGGTTCTTTCAATCAGATGAGATTTACAGATATAGTTATTATTCTATATGCCCAATTTCGTGGTTTTCAGAAGCATGCTGGAACCGAAGACGAAGGTCGGTCAACTCGGTTTCAGAAACTCATTTAATTCCTGACGTAATTACTTTGGCGTTTTAATGCTTCTAGAAAGCGTTCGATATATCGAAATGTTGCCGAAATATTTAGTTTATGTTGTAGCATACAATATATTGTCATAAAACTATTATAGTAAAAATAAGCGATAGTTGAACTCCATGTGTACACAACTTGGTCATATGATACACCTTGACATTTAGGCGTACATTCATAAATATTAAGACAACATGTTTCGCTTGCAAATCTGTTATATCTAATTTTATTGTTCGTAATGTCTTTTCAATGTACAGATACTTCACTGCATACTTTAGTAAGATTCGTTAAAATTTGTTTGGATACACACAAACACACAGATACATACATACATACAGACAGACAGACAGACAGACAGACATGCACACACACAAACACACACACACACAAATGTTGACTTTTTAAAAATTTAATGGAAATAAAACACATTTTAAACTTTACTGACAGTATAGTTTAATAGATCAACTGACATCGCTATTTAAATTTATTGTTTTTCTGGATTTTTATCGTCAAATGACAGATTGTATTTTATATGAAAATTTCTGTTAAACACCCATTAGTATGGACGTGTCACTTAAATGATGCTATATAATACTGTGCCAATATAATATTTAAAAATGTAGAATTTGCATTCAGAAGTTTCGTTACTTTATTAAAAAAATATGAAATCTAAATCCTTCGTTAACGATCAATTTCTGTTTATATAGCATGCTTTATGATAGTTAATGTGATCAGATACTTGCACAAACACGCGTAGCTGTGAAATAAATTGTTAATATAACACTGACATGATGCATTACTTTTTACTGATGTATTAATCTGTTTACACGCATACTGGATAACCTATTAATCACATTTAGTGAGTAAATTGACATGGATGAATTGACATGGATGAATTGACATGGATGATGTCCGGATTTGTATTATAAAATTTATTGAACAAGAGACCATTAACACCCGCTGTATTCTTTAGTAAGATTCATAAAATATTATTTTTATAAAATAAACTAAAATATATAAAATTAATTATGATTTTTTTACTGCACCTTACTGCAATATTGTTAACTTAAGTTCCATTTAGTATGAACAATTAATTTATAGAATGATTTACTGCAAAATAACAAGAATTGTTTATCAAGGCATGCACTCATTAATTAATACCATTAAACTACCATGATTATAAAAAAAAATTCAGATTTTATTCATATTTACAGATTGTATAATGGCAGTGTCATACAAATTACATGCAAGAGTTAAATATTAAAAACTGGACGTTCAAAGTTTTATAACCACTCAAGCAGAGCTACTCATTCCTGTAAAACAGCGTCCGTATGGGTGAGCATTTCTTCCCTACTTCATTTACCTTAGACATAAATATATTTTTTAAATTACGGATGTGAATGAGTTACATAACCCCAACGACAATGAATATTACATGATAAATTAACATACTCTAGAATTTTTTAAATTTTATTATAAGCTGATAAAGTTCAGACAGCTCTAAACGGTCGATATTTGACAGTCTAGGCAGCTCAAAGTCTAGAAGGGTGGACTGCATGCCTGAAACAAGATGACTGAACATTAACTAGATATAAGCCCCAGTGGTGTAGCGGTTAGTCCTTTGGATTCTATGGTGGTAGGTACTTAGATCAAATCTCAGTATGGGATTTTTAAACTCTGTATCGTCTCCTGTCCAGACTTACACCGACATGTGGTCCACAACGGGTATAACAAAAACTGTGGTTTGTATCCTGCATGTGGGAAAATGTATATAAAAGTTCCTTTGTTGTTTATCCATAAAAGTAGCCACATTTTGTAAAAAGCAGCTGATTTCCTCTCATATACTAATCTTGACCTATGTCTTATACAGACAGCACACGAAACTCGGCTAAATGTCTCTAAAAGCGTACTTGAACTTTATTTGGAAATAAGAACGAAAATAAGTTAAACCTATCCTAACCTTAAAACAACAACAAACAAAGCAGACTGTTTGTGAGATAGATGTTGAAACTGCAGACATCATGAACCGCCACTCTGGTTGGTGAGATACATCTAGCACGTCTGCCATTGATTGACCGCCATTAATTAATCTCGGCGCATTACAGATGTTCTACAGTTTGACAGAAAGACGAAAACCTGATAAAGATTGATTCTGTCAGACATTTAGCTCTATTCGTAATATAACAAATAAAGTGGTCGATAATTGGATAAATCCGGAGATAGGAAGTAGTTTTATAAGGTGCCTACAATTCTCCCTTTCTGTAAAATAAAATTCGGTCTAAAGAACGTCGATCATAATTTGATTGTCGTCTGCCGAGAACATATATTGAGGTTATCCCCCTTTCGTTATTGGGTCATCCATTATTATTTGTCAGGACATGGTGAACGTTTGAACAAAATTCGAATTAGTGTCCTTGAGTATTCTTAATATTACGTCTGCCCACCTTAGAATAGCGTTCATTACCGACATCTCATTGTTTTAGGTGATAGAAATGTCTTCTTCATTAGTTGTTTTGGCAGATATCCAGGTCTGAACGAATCATGAACGAGGCATGGTTTCTGTTTCATCAGCGAACTGTTGGCTTTTTCGTGAGTGTTAGAAGATAATTCTTTTTTAATGTCGTTATGAATAGCAACGAAAACAATAATAATAAATAAAACCCACAAAAAACCCAGCCGTTATCTAGTGAAGTCTGATTCACAAGAATGAGGCACAACATGATCATGATCTTATCATGTCCTCATATCATATGGGATATTGTTCGCTAACAACTGGTTTCATCACTTTGCAGTTTTCGTGATTTTAGGTCGCTTTGTATAAAGACAGGTCTTTGACCATCATAATAGTTAGGTTGTTTTGATTTGACATAGAAAACTTTCAAAAAAATTCTTACCTTTAAAAGAGGATGTTTGGCGAACCATATTAAAAAAAAATAATAATAATAAAAATAATATGCAACTTAACTAATTATTATTTAATTACATTAACCTTAACCCTAAATTAACAGAATTTAGTTTTAGTATAGGTTTAGGCATTAAAGTTAGACATGATTATTTCATAGTAAAGATTAAAAAACAAAACAAATAATAATAATAATTTAAAAAATAAACAAAACCAAAACCAAAACAAAACATATTGTCTGCTGGGACTCCATGACTAATTTACGATGGCTGGTCAGATCGATCATATTAGTTTCTTCTACAGACTATGTGACGCAATTCATATATGTTTTACGCTAATTAGACAATGATCTGAGGTGTCAGGGTGGAAGTTGACATTTTGAAAGGGGACCAAAGATAGACATTATTTTAGATTTTTAATATTGGAGTGATGGATCTAGAATTAGTTTCGACCAAATTATAATGAGAAAAAAAGTGTGGTCGAAAAGGAATCCTGACCTCCTTGAACGCCTGAATGCACCTTTGGATATCATTAAACACGCGTTCTTTTGCTTCCAGGAAATTCCAATGCACAGACATCTACCGAAATGTGTCGTGTTCGACACACCACCAATTCGATTTGAGGTCAGTAACGACCAGTGTACCAGTCGTGTGCACGCAATCGCCTTAAGATGATTTGTCAGGGACTACTGACTGCAATCAGCCTCGTGTTTCAGCCAATCTAATTAGTCAATTAGCTGAGAGAATCACATGTTTGCACAACTGTACCCACGTGTGTAATTCTTATCACGTTTGCCGAGTTGAGCTCTCAAGCGATATATCAGGCTTTTTTCTGTAGTGAACAAATCTTTTGAACTTTCCTGTCTTCAACAGAATATAACGTTTCTACAGTTACAGCGGTCACAGCAGGCGTACTTGAATACTCTTTGTCATGTGAGCATTCTGTCCTGCACCTGCCCTTGAATACTCTTATGTAACCATTCTGACTTGCGCCTGAACTTGAATACTCTTGTCATGTGAGCATTGTGCACCTGTACTTGAATACTCTTATCATGTGAGGATTCTGCCTTGCACCTGTACTTGAATACTCTTGTCATGTGAGGATTCTGCCTTGCACCTGTACTTGA
>JAULBS010001151.1:0-11599 GCA_032355785.1 Symmetromphalus regularis | reverse complement strand
TCAATATAGACTGTTGTCTGACGCTAGACAGCAAACATCAGTAATTAACAGCTGTCTAACGTCAGAAACTCGGACTAGTCCTATCCTAAAGAGTAAAGAGCCAAAATGAGTCCACTGTCCAAAATGCATCGTATGTTATATGTTACTTTCGAATATAAACAATGGTTGTGGATTTTAAAATATTGCACCACACACGTTGGCAATACAAGTCTTGATCACACAGATGTAAAAAATATGCAGAAAAGAAGATAAAAAATATTTTTGCGACAGAAGTGTAGATTACCGCTCTTCTCCACTCTTGATATTTAAACAAATATTAGGGCAGATTTTTCAAAGTGATCTGTCACATAATAGCAATTGGAATTGTTCACCTCTTAGGTCAGACATATCTGTGTTTTGTCTGCAATCATGATACCATGGAATTCGTTTGGTGGGAACATGTTTCTGACAGCTACATGTGATAATCGTAAGAATGGGACGCATTTTGGAACTAGCAAAAAAAATTTTTATAACATTTGACAATACATTAGAAATTGATTTTCTCGCAAAATGCAGGTGAGTAGGAAGTAATTTTTTAATTGATTGCATTATTAAATTCAACAATGTAAACATTAATGTCAGTAAGTGTGCTATGTGATTCAAGTGCGCATGTGCCAAAGCCAGTTCTCGTTAGTGCGACGTAATTTGGCATGATGAGGATATATAATAAAGAAGCAAGAAAAATTATAAATAAATTCTGTTTAATATTGGGTGTGTACAATTGAGATAAAAGTATTTGGTTATTTTTATGGTAGCCTATGTATTTTATGTTTTATGCATATGAAATTATTTTGATTGAGCAGTTTATAATGTCATTGTTGATGAAATGTATATGTAACATAGGTGAACTGTAATAATCTGTATGATGAATTAGTAAGAACAATTATAAAATAAACCGCTGGAATGTTGTGTTGTTTGACTTCACCATCTATGAACGCAATTACTTCCAACATAAATCAACACAAATATGCACCTGAAATAACAAATAAAAACATTGAGGGGAAGGAAGAGATTATGCTAAACTAATTTAATTTTTTTAACTTTTGGGCAAGATTAAGCAGTCTTGGAGGGACATTTTGCTTTAGTAATTTTTGTTTTAAAAACATTTTTTTTTTGGTGAAAGTACATCACAGTATTTTTTAACTTGTGACCACTAATTATTTATAATACTTAAAGAGTGAAAAATCAAGTTACATAAATATTATGCTATTTAAAAAAAAAAAAGTTGTTAGATTTATTTTGTAGACACTAGTTGATTGTATAGTACTTGTTAAAAAAAGGCTATAATTTTCATAAAAATCGAACAATAAAATAGGATATGCTAAAATTAGTATAACTTTTTAATGGCTTGATTTATCTTTAAAATGTAAACAGTTCTAGAAACTAGACATTAGTAGTTTTCTAACCATAGCACTCAGGATCATGTATTGCAAAACTGTATTTTTTTCCAAATGTTGCTTTTTGCTTGATCTTGCCCTTTTCATAATGTTTGTTTTATTAGGTATTTGCTGAATAGAGATAACTTTGACCATGTATGAAGAGATATTTTCTTCAGCACCTTGCCCTGACACTGGCAACTTCACTTTTCCTACCTATGTTGGATTCATCGGAACAGCTGTGTCTGTTGTATTTTATGGCAGCAGCTTCGTACCTGTGAAAAAATTTGAAACTGGAGATGGTAATTAATTATTTCACATACTTAGGAGATAAACATACTCTGATTTCATTTTAGAGGTAGGTTATAATGGATTTGAAACCACTAAATGACATTTAAAATTGAACGTGACTTGCTCATACGGCCACTGTATATGCAATGCGGATAGTGTGTTTTGTTTGTACATGTTTGGGGATCGGTAGCATCTAAAATTGGGAATGAGAATCACAACTAACTACCGCAACCAGTTCATGCGCAGTAGTAAATTTAAAGCATTGCATCCAACCCTACATACAGTGGTTACACGGCGGCTGTATGAATATCCACTTCGAAACAAAATTAATGTAACCTAACATCCTGTCGCAGGTATGGGGGGCTATCTGTTTATATTTTCAATTATTTACATTAAATCTACTAAAAGTAATTAGTAGAGTATGAGAATAAGATTTAGCAACGTTCTTTGATGTTTTTTTCTGATATTGTCTGCTAGTGTTTAATGTAGCGCTTGTATGTATGGAAAATAAAATTCCTACTTGTTCAGTTGTCCGATGGTGGTCGTACTTCAAATGGCCTCTTTTTTAATGATTCATTATTTTATATTCATTTCTAATGGGTGTTTTCTTGAAATTCCTTTTAAGTAACAGTTATCAAATATAGATCATTAAAAATATATGTTTAACAGATGTAAGTGAACATGAATTTAAACTGGCTCTTTACCGACCAAGCGTATTTATGTTTGGCTCACAATTTTGGAAAATAACAAAATGCTGACATCATGTTTCCAGTTCCTGTATGGCCTACATTTAGAGGTAGTATAATGTACATGTAGGTTTAATATCCGGTTTATGAAGTGGTTAGCCATTCAGAGTCCAGTATTTTCTAAAGTTATGGTAAAATTGTTTATTTCCAGTTCATGTAGATTGTAGATATTTGGATAAATTTCTGTTTGAAGATGGTACTGAATTCGAGTATTATTCTAAAATTTGAGTCAATGAAGCACAATTAATTTTAATTTTTTTTAACTAGGCATGTTTTTCCAGTGGATTCTTTGCAGTGCAATTCTGCTTGTTGGCATGGTTTTACAAGCTGTACGCAGATCTACGTTCTATCCCATAGTTATGGTTGGTGGAGTCGTATGGGCTACAGGTTTGTGGTATTATACAATTATATAGACCTAATACAGATCAATGTTTATTGACAATGTTCCACCTTTGTTAAAGTAGTGGAATATTGTTGTTTATCACTGAATTTGTAATTTTGAAACATACTGTCGTGCATTTGTAATGTGAAATAATAATGTGTTATTGGCAAAGTGGCTACATGTATGTGAATTTTCATTAGGGCTTAATAAAATATATAAAGGAGAACATAAACATAATATTGTTTTGGGTTAATTTTTGCACACATACTATCTATCAGTTGTGCCATTGCAAATAGCTGTTCCAAAATTGATCTGCAATGGCATTTTTATCATTATCGTAATTTACTTTATTATTATTTGAACTATATTGCCGTCACAAGATGATCTGAATTTCGAAATTGGATATTAATATTTTTCGTTAAAGTTAGTAATTGATCACAGTTTGGCAAGTAAATAAACAAATGTCACTTATGCTATTATTTTCTGTTTGTTAGGAAATATCTGTGTTGTACCGATTATCCACACTATTGGATTGGGACTTGGTATCTCTATCTGGGGCACATTAAACCTGCTGTCTGGATGGGCGAGTGGAAGGTAGGTTCATAATTTCTGTAATATTAAAATAACACAGAAACCTTAAGTTTAGATAGTTTTAGTTTTTTTAAATTTAATATTACCATTATGTAGAATTGTTTAGTGCATTCACTTTCATTCAAAATTTAAAAAATATATCTTACACATTTTCTTAATTACTCAACTTCATTTTAAAAAAAGAAGAAAATAAGCCCTTCATTATGAGAAAAAGGTGACTCATTCACATCTCATCTGTAGATTATTTGACTCAGTCATCTGGATGAGAGGAAAATTACTTCATTGGATCTTTTTATAGACTATTTGCTTTAATTTATAAAATGGTTGACATTTTTGTGTGTGCCCTGGCTGTCAATTCAGAGCTTTTGAAACTAGTATATTGTAGTGATTTTAATTGGCCTTACAGGGACATTGGAATGAAATTCATTTTGGGAGGAATGGGGGGCTGCTCCTATTTCTGAACATCAGAATTTGCTGGTGAATAATTCAACAACGAATAAGGAACATATTTATTGTCTTAAGCCCCCACCATCCTTTGTTCCAACACCCCTGCCTTAGTAACTTAATTTAATAATTAGATTGGTCCAGATTCACCATGTTAAAATTGTACTTTACTTGGTATCCCATTTACTTATTTTTGGATTGTTTTCTAAATAATTATTTAGGTTTGGTTGGTTTGGAATTACACCTAAGATACCAGGCAACATAACGTATAACTACATTGGAGTCTCACTGGCTGTTGTCAGGTATGTACAGAGATAAAACGTAAACTGGTCTGAGGTGAGTAGATATTGCAGAGGATGAGTAAACTTTTATGTTTCCAGTATGATATGAATCTTACATTTTTCTAATCCAACATTTTATATAGCATGTCATGGTCAAACATTATGTGGAAGTGGCTAAGCTTAAATGTGCTATGAAATGTTTTATGGTTGTAGCAGTGTAGCAGTGTGCAGACTATAACTGTTACAGTTTAATTACTCTTTGCATTAATAAATGAGTTATTATGTCTCTTGGCAACAACTGTTTTGAATATATTTTAAAACTCTTTCATTCACTGTTTAGCGCTTTCATCTATGCCCTTGTAAAACCAGAGCTTAATACATACAGACTAGAAATGACATTTGAGGTGTCTGGAATGGACAATGAGCCACTCCTTGCCAATGTGAGTACACCATGCTATCTTTTCATTTAGTGTTTAAGCAGACAGTTTTACGCTAGCTTATTTTCATCACTCAAAGTAATGTGGAAGATGAAGGATGTTTTAATAGATGTTATAACTAACAGGTATAAAGCAAAAGTCCCTTTTAGCTGTATTAACTAGCATCATCTAACATCAGGGGTCAAAAGTGGCTGAATTTTATAGTTAATACATTTTTTAAAATAAAAGAAGTCCCATCTGGCATGGTGGGCCTGGGGTAATTGTCACCTTTACCCACTTATATATCCAGCCGTGGGACTGCTTATGCATTCAACATGTAGTTAGCACTAGGCAGTTTTTCTAAGTTCCAGCATTGTTTGTTTTGTCACCATGTGTTGCTTATATGTCTACTGTATTACACCCAATTCAGAAAGCAGGCTTGCTTGTGTTTAGTTTGCTTTTGATATTTGCATCACTTGTTTCAGAGTGTCACAGATAACCGAAGTCAGACCAGCTTACTGTATGGCAACCCATCTGAGGATATTATTATTTTTAATAAGAAAAGAGTAAGTTACTGTATGGCAACCCATCTGAGGATATTATTATTTTTAATAAGAAAAGGGTAAGTCAGTGTGTGACAACCCCTATCATGATAATATTATTATTTTTAATAATAAGCAGACATGTTGACCTTGAACACTTACAATAAAAGGTGACCAAGTCTGAAAAACAGATGTGACCGAAAAACAGGATTTCATTTTCAAAATAATTGTTTCACATACATAAACTCTGAATTAGAAACAATCATTGACTTTCATTGTACTTTTTAAAGTTTTCTTTTATCCTGAACTTAATCTGTGAATATTACAAAATTCAGAAAATGATCCGCAGCTTTTTCAGGATATATATTATTGTTTTAAAATTTCACTGCTGAGCATTCCTCTGCACCACTTTAACAGACATTTTGCCTCCTCACACAAATCACTTCATGCCTTGCATATTCAAACCCAATATGATAAGATCTGAATTCTCTCCTAATCCTCCCCAAAAAGTACTCAAGCTTGAACTATGGGTTTATTTTAATAAGGAAGGAGTAATTAACTCTAAGGCAACCACTCTGTGGATTTTATTATTTTTAATAAGGAGGGAGTAATTAACTCTTAAGGCAACCACTCTGTGGATTTTATTATTTTTAATAAGGAAGGAGTAATTAACTCTAAGGCAACCACTCTGTTGATTTTATTATTTTTAATAAGGAAGGATTAATTAACTCTAAGGCAACCACTCTGTGGATTTTATTATTTTTAATAAGGAAGGAGTAATTCGCTCTAAGGCAACCACTCTGTGGATTTTATTATTTTTAATAAGGAAGAAGTAAGTGATGCTCAGTACACCATTGTTAAATGTGATGATGGTAAGTTATGTAATATTAACTTAAAGTAAATATGTAGGTTATCACTTGGACTTCCATATTATTATTTCTGTGTAGGTTATCACTAAACTCGGACTGCTATTATAACATTGGTATCTTTGTAAGATAGTCTCTTAATGATGTAACTTTGTAAATAAGGTATTAAATGTGGAGAAAGATTATCTCACAATAAGGCTTAAATTGAATTTGAATTTTTTAAATTATTACCAGTACTTTTTGTTCTAATATTTTTTCTTTTTGTTGTCAACCAAATATAAAATATTAGAATATTAAAAAATGAATACAAAACTTGAATTTTACATAAGTATCACAGAAACGTTTGTCTAACCCTTAGTTAATAGGACAAAAGTAACTTATTAGGTTTAAGAATATTTTGCTTTTATTCATTTCACAACTAACAAAAATCAATTTCTATCCAATTTTCATCTTTTTAAAACTATTGTTCTTTCATCTTACATTTTATTTTTATCTGTGACATATTAAATCCCTAATATTAAGCTTACAGCTAGTGATAAAGTGTTCCTATATTTTCAGACAGGCAGTGTGAATCGAGCTTCCCCAACACTCTATTCAAGTGAAAATAATGATCAAACATTTTGGGCTAGACTGAGTCCTGTTCGTAAAAGAGTTTTGTAAGTTGCATATGGAATAATGCTTTAAATTACTAAATCATTTAAATTATTGAATACATGTAGTATTATTAGCCATGTTTGTAGCAGCTGTTTTTGAATCATTAATAGCCAGAATATCTAAATTTTGTTTTGGGCTAATAATTCTCATTTTACCTTAAAAATCTGTTTAAATCTTAGGTCCTGTGTTTTAATGTGGATCAAATTAATTCAAATGTTTCTTCATACTAATATGTAAAAAAATTAATGATAAAGGTTCCCTAAAATTTATATTTTAATTAACTTACCTTACTTGGTCATTTGTCACAGTGTACTGGCCCTGCTGGTATATTGATTATGCAGTCAGATGGTCAGTTGGTAGGTACTGGGATCAAATCTCAGTCAAGGCATGGGTTTTTTAATATTGATACTGTCTCTAACCCAGAGTGAGTGCTCTGCGAGGCTCAGTGAGTAACTGGTTTATTAAAGGCTATTGTATGTGATGTCCTGTTTCTGAGAAAATGCATATAAAAGATCCCTTTTATATGCATTAAAGACTAAGAGCAGCTTATGTGGCAGTAGTGTGTTTCCTCTGAAGACCATAAGTTGCAAAACACTAAATGTCTGACACCTAATAGCCACAGAATAAACAGTATGCTAGCTTGTAGTTAAACAACCATTCCTTTCCATTTTGTTACAATGTTATGGGTAAAATCTAAATATGTCATTTGATTATTTTTTCCCTTAATATCTTGCTTACATTAATTTGATGATTTATGGTATTTAGGAAACAATATTGTACTACAAGACAACTGTTAATATCGTCTCAGTTTATTATTTTTCTTGTTTCCAGAGGACTTTGTTTAGCAGTTGTATCAGGGGTGTTTTATGGATTGATGTTTGTACCTGCTATTTATGTAAAAGACACGCAGAGATGTGCAAGCCAACATTGTAAGTATAAAATTAATGAAAGAAATCTGTAAGTGGACATTTAAACATGTATATATCATAATATTAAAAAATTTATAATTGTTCATCATATTTTATTAAAATCCATTAAAACCTAACAGAATCCAACTTAGGATATGAGTATATAATGAAAGTTTGATTAAAGCTGTTTACTCAACCACTAGACCGGCAAGCTACTGGCCACGTGTGATGATAGCCTTGCATACTATATTCACTTCTGTCTATAGGCAATTAACCCATAGTCATTTTTGACATTTAAATGTTCTCAATTAAGTGAGGTTATCTCAACAACAATGCTCGTGGTCTCATATAGGGAATTTATTACGAGGTGATTTCTGCAAAAATGAGTTGTTCGTACGGAAAGTACTATACCAAAGGGAGGCCACTTCCATTAATTTCATGTCACATTTTAGTCTGACCACTGTACTATAATTCCATCATTATATTGGTCGGGATGCATCACGTTTTGTGACATAATTATGATAAATATTAATTTAAATTTAATATTTATTCAATAATTTCTTATTATTTCAGCTTTGGATTATGCGTTTGCTCATTTCTGTGGGATCTTCCTGACCAGCACATTTTATTTCATGGTGTACTGTGCTGTAAGCAAGAACCGTCCAAAGATTTATCCAAAGGCCATTTTACCAGGTTTTGCATCTGGAATCATGTGGGGTATTGCCACAGTTTTCTGGTTCATTGCCAATGGTATTCTCTCAGAACCAGTGGCTTTTCCAATCATCACTACGACACCAGCAGCCATTGCTTCTCTTTTCTGGGGAGTACTAGTTTTCAAAGAAATTAGAGTAAGTAACGTTAGTTCATTTGTATCTTTACTTTTCCTTTAATAGCTACTGAAGACTGTTGGGTCATTCCATGTCAGATCAACAAATGGCTTCCACCACTACGTCTTAGAATTGGTCAAAAAACATATATGTCAAAATATCCATTAAAAAAATAATATCCTGAAAAGTTTAGCTTAATACGATAATTTTTCAAATTTTGGCTGAGTTTTGAAGTTTTGTATTTTTGTCAGATTTTTATCATTTTTTTAATGTGAATTTCTGCAACACTTTTGATTATCATTTTCAAAACTTCATAAAAGTTGTAATAATTATCGCAGAGCTTTCAAATGTGGTGTTTAAACTAATCAGACAATTGGGAATCCAAATTTCTTGTCATATTAAGTGTAAGATGTGTTGGGAAGAAGTTGTGATACCATACATGTATATCACTTCTACAGATGTTATCAATAATATTTGGTGTTATTTACAAATACGGTCATATCTCTAGGGGTATAGGTCAAACAGCTTTGATTTATTCGTCATATATGTGCCATTGACCAGTAAAAATATCAGAGATGTGTTCTGCCTACTTTGAATTTTATGATTTTTTTAAATGGTCTTCGTAAGATCCACAGTTGAACGAGATATTGCATGTGAAATTAATGATGCAGATGTATAATTAATCCCTTCCAATATTAAATAGTTTAAAAATACTTTTGGATTCCCTTTCCAGACTATTTTAATCTGTTCATGTTTTTGTGTCACCTAACTATCTCAAAAATTAGGTCACACCAAAACATGAACTGATTAAAATTGCTTGGAAAGGGAACCTAAAGGTATTTTAAAGATCTTTAATATTGGAAGAGGTTACTTATACATGTGCATTGTGAATTTCACGAGCAATATCCAGATCAATTGTAGATCTTATGAAGACTATTTTAAAAAATCATAAAATCCAAAGTATGCAGAACACAACTAATATTTTAACTTTTTTTATTATTCATGGTAGAAGCTTGGTTAAAGTATATTTGTAAAGATAAATGAATTTCCTTTAAGAATTATCTTATCATTATATGTAAATACAGGTATTTATTGTATTAATTTCTTATTATAAGGACATAAAATTGACCCATTTAGAAAATCTTCACTCACTCTCCAACAACGTCTACATGTCTCAGAAGTGGCATGTCATCTTATATTCATGATACCATCTCACCTACTTGCATTATTATATTCCGATAAAACATCACTATCGCGGTCATTTTCCGAGAACATTACATTTTAATACAAAATCAGCCGAAAATTGACAAAAAAATGAAAATGTTCACAGCGAATGACGCTATGTTTCTAACAGGATGTTGTTCTTAGCATTACCTAAACTGCGCATGTCAAGTTATGACGAATTTGGTGGTAAGTACAAGTTTAAAAAGATACAACAGGATTTCCCATTCTGAAGTCTTAACAGAGATTTTTTTTATAGTGTGATATCCCGTTCCAAAGTAGCAAAGGGTTAATATGACTAGAAATTTGGATTCCCATTGTCTGATTAGTTTAAACACCAAATTTGAAAGCTCTGTGATAATTATTACAACTTTTATTAAGTTTTGAAAATGATAATCAAAAGTGTCGTGGAAATTCACACCCAAAAAATGCCACATATCCAACAAAAACTTTAAAAATGTGCCAAAATTTGAAAAATTATCCTATTAAGCTAAAATTGTCAGGATATCATTTTTTAATGGATATTTTGATATATGTTTTTAGCCAATTCAAAGAAGGATTGGTGGAAGCCATTCGTTGATCTGACAATGGAATGACTCTTATGAAATTTTGCCATCTGAATTAAAACAAAACCAAATAATCCCAGTAAATGTTGTATAAGAATTGTTTATTGTTTATCATTTTAGTACGTAGCCTTGCACTTCTCGGAGGTGGGCCATCCCGTGTTGAGAAGTGGACTCGTGAAACGTAGGTTCAGGGAATTTGTCAATTTACAGGCTAGATTGGATGATCAAGCAAAATACAGAAACCTGTTAAGAGGTAATGTACATACAGCTGGGCAGTATTCGGTATCGGTATTGTAGGGGTGACTTACCTCTGTTCCAGTACGGTATTCGGTATTGACATCGTACTGATAACTATACTCAAATCAAGCAATATTTTATGTATACCGACCTCTAAACAAATTCCCAAGTTAGAGCCTTCTTTGTTAGACTCCAACCCATTTTGAAGTAGGCTACTGTGCCCACACTCTCTTCTTCTTACCAGCCATTTTATTGTTAAAGAAGTGTCGTCAGATGTATTTTTACTTAAAGGCAGGAATATTTATTTTTCAATATCGAAATGTTCGGTATTTTGATATTTACTTGGTATGGTAAATCGGTATTGACATGATACTGATACAGAATGGTATATACCGAATACTGCCCAGCTCTAATTATACACTACTGTTTCATTTTTTTTAGTATTTAAAAAAAATAGTTTATTGCTTCAGAAATGTGTTATGATAGTGTCAGGTTGGGGCTCTGACTTCACCACCTTACAAGTTATATAAGCTTTACTTTCTTTCTAAAATACCAGTTTATTATAGTAAACAGTCAATACATTCTCTAGTTTGCAAATTATATAATACTTAGTCTAGGATTTAAAAAAAATAATAATAATAAGATGAATTCAGAAAGAGATAAGTAAAGATAGAAAAGCTGAGAGGTGAATACTTCCAAACTGGCTTCATTGTTCCAAAAAATATTATGTAATAAAAGTATTAAGTGTCTCAACTGTAGTGCTCTAAAACATCTAACCAGTTGTCATCAAATTCTGTTTGTTAACAGTTTTTTGTACACTACTGTTGATTATGTCTACATGTACATACATACATAACGTGTATACTGTTCTAAATAAGTTGGAAATATTAAAATGTAAAACAAGATTACAATTATTAAACAGTTTATTATTTATAGTAATACTGGTGAGTGACCAGAATATAGAGATACATATACAGTCAAATCTCATTGGCTCGACATCGGATCGGTCGACAACAAGGCTACTCTCGTACCAAATGCGAAGTCCCGATGTTTTTGGTTCAGTAACCCATTAAATTAGCTATGGATAGATTGAATAACTCCAGCGTCGAATATAAGCCTTCCCTCGAACTAATTGTTTGGTCCAGTCTGGTATAAATCAGTGTAATTATCTATATTTCCCTCGAACCACTCATCCATGAAATATCAATGCTA
>JAULBS010001140.1:0-11600 GCA_032355785.1 Symmetromphalus regularis | reverse complement strand
AGTAATTAGAAAAGTGGCCTTTGTAGGATTTTAGATGTACTTGATTCAGAAATGTATAATGGATATTTAAAAAATCAGATTAAATATACCTTCCTTAGCAACCAAGATGGTGTCCATTGCAACAGTGAAACTTATAAATATCTACAGAAGCCCTTTCCATGTTATTGTGTATGTCATTAGCGTATGTTTAACATTTATATGAAAAAAACTTTTATCATATGTTTAACGTACATTTTTTTTAAACGTATGTTAAACATACGTATGCCTATTTACATGAAAAAATACGTTCATGAACGTACGTTAAACATATGTGGCTATTTTTGCTGTGTGGTTTAAGAAAAAGAACAAAAGAGATGTCATGAATATTTCGTTTTGAACAATGGAAGATGAAGAATGGTCTTACGAAATAGTCTGCTCTCTTTACAAGTGTAGTACAAAAACGCCACTCTGTTAACATAAATCTCAACTTGGACCCACCCATTTTAAAATCCTAGCCCTACTGAAGACACAAATATCAATAGAGAAGAGTAGCTTTTCAAAATCACGGATCCGTTTGTTTTGCTCCGAAATATCAGATACAGGAGTTGCTTCCCTTACATTAATGGCGATTAACCATCTAACGTTTCTTGGTTGTTTTACAAAGAGGCAGTTTTACCATTATATCATTTTAAATGTTTACAGTTGGAATTCTGTGATGTGTACCCCAGTAAGCTGCAAGTTACCTTTTATAATTATACACTATTCCACAGACAGGAAAGTACAAAACACGGCCTTTTATTGATAAGTTATGGACCGAGATTTAAAATTCTATGCCTCAACTAAGATATGATTGCAGACTAAGATTTGATTGCAGTATCTACCAGCCTCCAGTAGGATAGGGTAACCACAGCAAAACCAGTAAATTTCAGTATGATAGCATAACCATCGCAAATCCAGTAAATTCCAGTACTATAGCGTAACCATTGCAAAACCAATAAATTCCAGTACGATAGCGTAACCATAGCAAAACCAGTATATTCCAGTACGATAGCGTAACCATTGCAAAACCAGTATATTCCAATAGGATAGCGTAACCACAGCAAAACCAGTAAATTCCAGTACGATAGCGTAACCATTACAAAACCAGTATATTCCAGTACGACAGCGTAAACATCGCAAAACCATTAAATTCCAGTACAACGGCGTAACCATCGAAAAAACATTAAATTTCAGTACAACGGCGTAACCATCGCAAAACCAGTAAATTCCAGTATGATAGCGTAACCATAGCAAAACAAGTAAATTCTAGTATGATAGAGTAACCACTGAAAAACCAGTATATTCCAGTACGATAGCGTAACCATTGCAAAACCAGTATATTCCAGTACGATAGCGTAACCACAGCAAAACCAGTAAATTCTAGTATGATAGAGTAACCACTGAAAAACCAGTAAATTTCAGTATGACAGCGTAACCATCGCAAATCCAATAAATTCCAGTACGATAGCGTAACCATTGCAAAACCAGTAAATTCCAGTACGATAGCGTAACCATAACAAAACCAGTATATTCCAGTACGATAGCGTAACGATTGCAAAACCAGTATATTCCAGTAGGATAGCGTAACCACAGCAAAACCAGTAAATTCCAGTACGATAGCGTAACAATCGCAAAACCATTAAATTCCAGTACAACGGCGTAACCATTGCAAAACCAGTATATTCCAGTACGATATCGTAACCATAGCAAAACCAGTATATTCCAGTACGATAGCGTAACCATCGCAAAACAAGTAAATTCCAGTATGATAGCGTAACCATAGAAAAACCAGTAAATTCTAGTATGATAGAGTAATCACTGAAAAACCAGTAAATTCCAGTACGATAGCGTAACCATCGTAAAACCAGTAAATTCCAGTATGAAAGCGTAACCATATCAAAACCAGTATATTCCAGTGCGATAGCGTAACCGTCGCAAAACCAGTAAATTCCAGTATGATAGCGTAACCATCGCAAAACCAGTAAATTCCAGTATGATAGCGTAACCATAGCAAAATCAGTAAATTCTAGTATGATAGAGTAACCACTGAAAAACCAGTAAATTCCAGTACAACGGCGTAAGCATCGCAGAACCAGTAAATTCCAGTACGATGACGTAATCATTGCAACACCAGTAAATTCCAGTACGACAGCGTAGCAATGGCAAAATCAGTAAATTCCAGTACGATAGCGTAACCATTGCCAGTAAATTCCAGTACGATAGCGTAACCATAGCAAAACAAGTAAATTCCAGTACGATAGCGTAACCATTGCCAGTAAATTCCAGTACGATAGCTAACCATCGCAAAACCAGTAAATTCCAGTACGATAGCGTAACGATTGCAAAACCAGTAAATTCCAGTACGACAGCGTAACGATTGCAAAACCAGTAAATTCCAGTACGATAGCGTAACGATTACAAAACCAGTAAATTCCAGTACGTTAGCGTAACGATTGCAAAACCAGAGCCGTTAAATTCCTGAGTGTTCAGCTCAATTCTTCCCGTGACGATTATTATTATGGTCAGTTATATAATCATCATCATCATCATCATCATCGAGATCATCATAAGTATCGAAATGATATATCGTAACGTATGTGACAACAAAGACATCCTTTATAGACAAACGCATAAACAACACGCATAACTTTTATATTCTTTTATATGAAAACAAAGCTATTCAAACTCATTGTATACGAATTGGTATTTAATATTCCGATAAATTAATCTTATAATACTGATAGTTATATCTATATGTACATTTCATGCTATAAACATTTTTCAAATGTTGGCCATTATTACAAAACGTGGATAAATAACGGAAAATACAATTTTTATCATAATTACAAAATAATAATAATAATAAAAAATATAAAATTAATGCATTATATGTTGGTATTTGTCATATCTATTTATAGATTTGTGTGTGTGTTGTGTGTGTGTGTGTGTGTGTGTGTGTGTGTGTGTGTGTGTGTGTGTGTGTGTGTGTGTGTGAAAATAAAAACACCTTTTATGCTAACAATATATATGTTAATTTATCTGAAATAATTCTATGAACATCTGACATTGACTATGTTAAAAAAAAATCAGTAACTAGGAAAAATAATATCAAAATGATTGCCACATTTTCTAGATAAAAAAAAATACAAAACCAAAAAACCCAAACAGGAATACTGTTTTTTTTTTTAATGAGACATCTATAAAAAGTATTAAACACCAAATGTTTTACTACTGTTCCAATTTCTATTATTTTAAAATGACAATACAAATATCGTTTATATATTTTCCGTGATATATTCCTTTTTTTTTTAATAAACAACGTATAATCTTATATCTATATGTACATAACACATTCGACCAGTATATAATGCTATACACATTTATTCATCAATAGTGTAACAAAGTATGTACACGAACATTAACTGATACAATGTTTACATTCTAGTGTATGATCTTGCTTACCATTAATCCCATAATAAACGTTAATGTTTGATGTTAGATCCAATGCAGAGATAGATATTGTTTTGTTTTTACGACCCACCACACTAAAAACAACTGCATACAGTGTTGTGTATATTATAGCGGTATCACTATACGTTTCACTAAAACAAACCAATAAGAAAATATATTACTGTGTTAAGCAATACGGATAATAGTAATGTATTGATTTTACTGTTAGAAAGCACTATACTAAAGGACATAAGTTTACAATACACTGCACCAGTAATATTTAGTATAAGTGAAAGTGGAAGGAAAATCTGAAAACTGTACTGAGAATATGATGATCTGTTAATATATACAGCTTACTTTATAAACGTCAAAACGTTGCCTTTTATAAAAGAAATAGATCTTATTTTGTTAAGCTTATATTTGAATATAGGCCATATTGAAACAAACTATGACAGATTATGTCAGCTAAATATCATCTAGCTATTGGTGATAGCACCCCATGACTTGCCAGAGTATGTCTTCTAAATATCATCTAGCTATTGGTGATAACACCCATGACTTGCCAGTGTATGTCTTCTAAATATCATCTAGCTATTGGTGATAACACCCATGACTTGCCAGTGTATGTCTTCTAAATATCGTCTAGCTATTGGTGACAGCACCCCATGACTTGCCAGAGTATGTCTTCTAAATATCGTCTAGCTATTGGTGATAGCACCCCATGACTTGCCAAATTCTGTATGTTCGTTTACAATAAGTATTACCTCCTAAATACATTTATTTCAGCAAAATCAACATTTAAAAAACAAACCTACCACAGGCAACTTTGTTTTTTGTTGCATGTGTGTGGTATTAGGTCATCATGATTCAAATACAGCTTTTAGGTTTTCCTTCGAGAGATTTTAGTTAATCGTCTACTAAGCAAAACATATTTGGTCTAATATTTGATTTCCACTTAAAATTGAATCTATCACACACACACACCTCCCAATATATAACGGATATTCTGACTTAACGTATAATGTACAGTTTACATTTATTGACATTTTCATTTTGTTTGTAAATGACTGATTTTTTAAATGCAATTTAAGTTTAATCGATGTGCATGAATAATAAATCAATATCATAAAAGTGCAAGTTTTGTAAAACTGTAATACCTTTTCAGATGAGCATAGGCAAAAAGTTAGACAACCAGTTTTAAGCTTTAATTGAATGTCACACTGTATGTCACACTAAATGTGACAGTGTATGGAACTCTAGAAATGTTAACAACTTTTCAATTAATGACAATGAAGTTCTGATCTGTAAATTTACTCATTCTCAGGTATCAGAACGTTTTTATAACTACACAGAGACAATAAGTAAAGATGGATTGTTAAATTTACAGGATAGGATACATGTGAAGGATGGGGTACATGTGCAGGATGGGATACATGTGCAGTATGGTGGTATACATGTGCAAGATGTAATACAGGAACAGGATGGGATACATGTGCAGGATAGGACGCATGTACAGGATGGGATACATGTGCAGGTTTGGATACATGTGCAGGTTGGGATACATGTGCAGGATGAGATACGTGTGCATGATAAGACACGTATGCAGGATGATACATATATATATAGGATGGGACACATGCACAGGATGGGATATATGTGCAGGATGAGACACATGTGCATGATGGGACACATGTACAGGATGGGACACATGTGCAGGATGGGATACATGTGCAGGATGGGATACATGTACAGGATGGGATATATGTGCAATATAAGACATGTGCAGGATGGGACACATGTGCATGATGGGACATATGTGCATGATGGGACATATGTGCAGGATGGGACATATGTGTAGGATGGGATACATGTGCAGAATGGGTCGAAAGTTACTTTACCATAATATTATATTATTAACACTGTTATATTTGAGCTAAATAGTGTTGATTAAGTAATTAAAAATGAAGTTAAATAAAATGTTCAGAATGACTTCCTTCTTCCCCTAGCTGACACCTCTTAAATACAGAGAGGCGAATTCTCTCAACTCCTGATCATGTTACAAACTGTCAAATTCTGCTGTTATTTTTTCTTTCAGTTCTTGAAGATTTCTTCGCTTTATCTTGTAAACTTTGCCTGTAGTCATCCACACAACTACGAAATGAAATGCATGTGCATGTTGAAACATAACTGTGTTAATACATTAACACTACGGTAAAGTTACTTTCAGCCCACCCTGCATAATGATCTAATAAAAAAACAGGAAAAACAAAGCAGTTATTGCACACTAACACTGTAATGGATTGCATCTATACTAAAAACCACAGAGATAGTTTATCATTTTAACTATACTAGTAGACTGATTTAATCCATGTTAATGTATTGCTTGAATATAACTGATGGTATACTCTATAGCTGAACTTAAACAGTATTGGGAAGACTGCCACAAAATCCTGACACGCATTTTTAATTAATAATTTGCTGTAATTGATTGTAACGTATTATGTGCATGTAATTAACGGTATTCTCTTTTAAATGCAGTACATTTCGACACAAATACTTTTAGTGTACTTCCAACTATGAGAATGGCCATTTAAAGACAACACCATTCTAAAGAAAGCAACCAGAACAGAAAATATAGCGTTGTTGAGAACGTAATATACAATATTCTCAATAATGCACTGACTACATTACACGTACATTTCGTTTAACTGCACTCTATGTATTTATTCGTTGAATTAATTACCTGAATTGTGAAATGCAGGTACAGGAAAGTGATGGGATTCAATTTTTAAAGCTTTTAATACAAATGTTTTAAATTGATAGCTATTATTAGGCAATTTTATTTCCTGCCAAAAATATGTTTTTTAAACCATGAGATATACGAATTTATTTTCATCTCTATATTAAACTAGATGTAACATATCATATTTTAATACCCACCTATTGAAGATACAGGAGTTGCGTAGAACTATAAGCAACACGTCAGAATTATGACGTCATAAGAAAATGACGTCATTCATCCTACCCATTGGTATTTTGAAATTATCATAGCAACACTGCCTGAACTTTCGGATTTTGAAACAAATGTTCTTCATAAATTATGTTAACATTAGCTGGAACTTTACAAGCGTGTGTCTTCTTTTCCATTAGGAATATCGCAAATGTCACACGAAATCCAGAACATGAAAGAAAATATTCCCACAAACGAAACACACATCAGAAATGATTCTCAACACAAATACTGTATTTAGTCTACTTATTGAATATAAATATCAGAACTTCCTGTTAAACATCTGTGTCAGGTCTGTCTATGTTGAATATAAATATCAGAACTTCCTGTTAAACATCTGTGTCAGGTCTGTCTATGTTGAATATAAATAACAGAACTTCCTGTTAAACATCTGTGTCAGGTCTGTCTATGTTGAATGCTTCGAATCCAATTAATTTCGGTGTGTCGTATGCGTACTGAAAATAAAATCGTAATATTCAGACATATTTCAGTACTGCCAATGGCGAATTTGGAGTGGTGGATTAGGTTCGTATATTAAAAAAACACCACCTAAATTAGACGTAATACTATTATCTCCAGTTTTTGTATCAAATTAGTCAAATATTTGCAGAAAAATGTACTAAAGATAAGCGGACAGCCAATGGGGAAGAGAGTAATTCAGTTAATATAATGAAACTGGGACTACTAGCCAAAGCTAAATGTAGGAAACTGAGATACCAATGAAAATGTTTATTTACCTCTGCGAGAGTTTTATCATTAGGCAAGTTTCCGTCCTCCCGCTCACTGGGCGTGATAACGAGAGTCTGCGCCGTGTCTGTGCCGGGTATGTAGGCCGACTGTTCACCACATGAAACAAAACGGTGTAAAGGTATGTTTAACATATAAATAGGCGAAATTATGTCCAAGAACCGCGAAGTACGGATGGAGGGGGTGGGTGGAAAGTCATGGCCCCCAGTTTTCAGGGGACAACTAATAAAAAAGCACTAAATAAACGTTTCTGAATAAAAAAATATATTCAGGCTCGGTGACAAAATAAAGTGGCTGAAATCCGGAGAATTTTCGAAGTATGAGGGGGTTACTGCAAGTATGCTGCTGCCCATCAGTCTCCTAAATTTCACTGCCCACACCCTCCCCCCCCCCCACCTTCACATACACACTTTCAAATACTCTCGATATTTACATGTCAAAAATATAACACAAAGAAATACAGTACTGACTGTATTGTCATATATGGTGACTACTCCCGGGTGTAACATGGCAGTAAAATATACATGAAATATCTAATATTGTAATAATTCACTTTGTAATACTTTTTACTGTTTAGTACTTATGTAAAAACGCCTTCTACGTTCGTTTCTGTATTATATCATCGAGTCAAACATATTTTAATAACTATATTTATATAATTAAATAATGTTTATGAAATTTTATACATTTTCTCATACATGCATATAATATTTATTAGTTGACCATCGCAATATAATGTGAACGGAATTTGCGACTGTTACTTATTTATTTATTTAACGACCCCCCAGCACAAAAGTAAACATCGGCTATTGGGGGTCTTGCGACTGTTACTGTCAGGTGGAAATTATCAGTTTAACTGACATTTAATACCCTTCACTATGCTTAGGACATGCTTATATACATACCGGGCGTTTTGCGCGGAAGAATAAAAATTCAAATACACCGAGTATGACCGAACATACTAGTCCACCAATCAGAATGTAGAATACACCAGCCACGTTGCTAAGAGACAACGACCGTTTAGAAGACTCCTAAAATTAATTAAAAGAATATAATAATAAATAAATAAACGAAATAATATTATCATTGCATAAAGGTAATTGAGATTTTGTCTACAACAAAATTATGTTTAGTGATCAATAAAGTAGGTAACGCGAAATCTTCATTGGTTCATGGACTCTATACAATATCACAATATCGGCAATTTAATATAATTTACTCATTTGAACTATAAACACAACTGAATGTTTTTCATAAAATTATATGTTTCTACTATAAATATAATCATACTAATGAATGAGGCATTCAACATATTCTGTCACCATAAACGGCTTATGTTTACTTTCATCATCATCATCATCATTATTATTATTATTGTTGTTATTATTATTATTATTATTGTTGTTGTTATTATTATTATTGTTATTATTATTATTATTATTATTATAAATCTCACTAACCTTTCCACTCCCTCCAACACCACACTGTCCCTTTTCGTACCACCATTTGTTTTTAAGTGTATACAAAGTTCCGTCCTCTTTCAGAGTTAAAACTGCTAATGTTACCATATCTCTGTGCAAAGAAAATCATGAAAAGAGTTTATTTCTGTATTGACACCCAGGTAGATTGTTTAATCCCCAGATTTTAGGTACCTAATTTTCAGTATTTGTAGCACGTGCTACTTAACAAGAAAAAAGGAAAGGAATGTTTTAACGTTACCTCGCATATTGTTTAAATGTTAGACAGATGGTGATTTTGACTCATTTTCATTAGAGTAAACATGCTCTTGCTACAGCGGCTACTCCTTACAATTAGGGACCGTTTGCTGGCGTTTTTCCACACAGAAGACATCACATACCACTCGCTTTATTTTACCAGTAGTTGTCATTGGCTATAACAAGAAATAGTCCAGTGAATCCACATAAGGGAATCGATCCAATGACCTCCTAGGTCTCAGAAGACGGTCTTGATGTTAGGTACTTTTCACTCCTCCGTCCAACATGGACGTCAGTAGTGTGGTATACATTTACCTTTAGTAGTTTTAACACAGCTTCCCGGACCTGGTGGTATAGCAGTTAGTCCATCAGACTAGATATTGTTAGGTACTGGGATCAAATATTAGTCGAGACATGAGATTTGTAATCTCAGTAATGGTCCCATCACAGAGTGGGTGATCCGCATGTTTCAGATGATAGGTTTACACCGACCAAAGTTCCACAATTGGTTTATCAAAGGCCGTGGTTTGTGCTGTCTTGTCTGTGGGATTATGCATATAAAGGATATTTTGGTTCTTGCAGATAAGATTTGGTACATAATGTGGCGGCAGTGATTTTGTCTCTTCAACATTAACAGCAGGAAGCGCTCAGGACAGCGTGCAAGAACGTTAATTGGATATAAGCACTCAAATGAGGTTACTGCTGTTTGAAATTTCAACAGACTCACCTGAGGTTAGATCCTCTTGGAGTTGCTATTCCGAACGCTTTCTGGTTTAGATTTGGTCCAACCTTGACTGTATCGCAGGGTTTCCTGTTGTTCACGTATTCGATGTTTGACGATTCTAACAGAAATGCGTACTTGAAGTTTGAGTCTCTGACCTTCTGAATCCCCTCGTCTACAGTCTTGACAAACACGTCAGGATTAGCGCTCATGAAGTTCCACATCTGACGATACGTCGGCACTTCAGAATCCTGCAACACAACCAGATTAAGAACAAATATTAGACCATGTAAAAAGATGTGTCATTTGAAAATCTGGAGTGAATGCCACCTTTTTTCGTTATTTTCATATTAATAATAATAATAATAATAATAATGATGATGATGATGATGATGATGATGATAATGATAATGATGATAATAATGATAATAATAATTATAGTACAATTTATGAAATAGAAAGTTTAAAATCTGAGGGGCAATAAAAATATCGCCAAAGTTGAAGATGTAAATTTATGTTCAGCTAGATCGTTACTCATGACGGGACCATCGATATGTCCACTTGCGATGGATCAATCCCCTCCTGTGGACTCTGGGGGTATTTCTACCTTCCGGCCAGTATTGCATTACTATCTTTACTGGTTTGAGTGTGGCTCAGTAGCGCAGACCATTTTCTATTACCAGTTACTATTTAAAGCGTTGACCTGAAGCGCTTCGGTCGTAAGACTGAAACCCCTCTGATACTGTTTCTCCGTCCCAATTGGTGCTCCACGACTGGTGTATCAAAGGCCATGGTATGTGCTGTCTTTAAATAAAAGGCAAAAAACCACCTTTTCTGTAATTTAAATCCCTTGGATTCTCTCTTATGCAGATATAGGTTTTTGTCACGATGATGGTTACGTGGGTTATGGCGTCTTTACGTCTCAAGAAGTTTGTTTTATGCATGGTACAAGTAGTCATTAGAAAGTCGTATTACGTCAGCTGGGATTATCATATAATGTTGTTACAGAATTACTATAGCATTTAGTGAAAATCCACAGACAGTGATTGACAATAATAGTATTCATACTCCACATGAAATAGCCATTTCATATCTGTCTAATTCAGAACATTTTGCAGAAAGTGACACATAGATATTTTAAAAGAAATAATAACCAACTTGGGTATACGCAAATGGATTCTACATTTTATGAAATCATACAATTCCCCAAAGTCTCATCCCCATAAAATGTCTAGCTAGCCGTAAATGTGTTCAATGATTCTCATAACATAATGTACATTTTGAATGATTATGAACGCGTTTAATGGGAGTTTCATTGTTCCCTAAACAAAAATCAGAACTTCAACTTGGTGTATAGATTAATTTAGCTTTGACGGATTAATGATATATGAATACTAGTAATTCAGTAATGATAATAAATACTCAAGAAAGTGTTCCATCTCAGATATATTTTTAAAATAAATTGTTTCTTTAAAATACATGTTCATGAATATTTGAATCAAATATGACAATACTCAGTGAATCATAAACAAAAGAGAACGGAACGTAGCTAAAGGGAGACAGTCCACCTAAGGATTAAAGCTACTGGGCTATTTTTCGTTATAGATAGTGACCAACAATTGGTGAAAATCACCATGGTATGTGCCGTCCTATATATTGGAAAATTCATATAAAAGACCCCTTGCACTTAACTGGAAAGAGTAGACTATGTGGCAGTAACAGGTTTCTTACGTGAGCCATGTGTTACTATTAGTTTGACACCTAAATACATTAGTTAGTCGGTGTGCTGGAGTGTTAAACAAACAATGGTTCGTACCCATAGACCCTCATAGATATACAAATTCCAGTTGTGACCTTCAAACTACTCACACAAATAATCGTTTATGTTTACAACTGTTATGCCGTTCGTGAATATATATATATATATATAATCATATAT
>JAULBS010001129.1:0-11601 GCA_032355785.1 Symmetromphalus regularis | reverse complement strand
TTAATTTTAATTATATCTGAAAAATAACAGATCACATTTCTTAATATCTACTTGAATTAATTAAGTCATGAATTTAGTTGATTTGTGAATATTAGTGCACTGTAAGTTCAGGTATTTATAAGTACATGTACTATGTTGATCAACAGTGATCAGTAGGCCTGAAGGTTATATTGTTACAATTTTTAATAATAATTATTGTTACTGATTTTGACTGCATAACAGGTAGTACATTCAATTAATATTACCAGAAATATTATTAATGCTACCATAATGGTTGGTTAAACATTTACTACAGTTTATATAATGTAGGAGAATGTTACATTATTTGATTGTCTTCGTTTGTGACCTTGCCACTTTAATGGTTAGCATGCTGCCATTCGCTATTTTCTACTGGGTTCCTAAAAAGTTGTAAAATAACTGTTATACACTATTAATACGGTGCTGTTTGTTTAAATATAGTTACCTCTAAAGTACAGTGATGAGTAGCACCTGTATAACTTGAGCATCATAAGTGTCATTGTTATTTTAAAATCCTTTGAACAACTTCATAAATTGGACATTTTCACCGAAGAATTCGCGCATCGGTGGCCATTATTGACCTTGCCCTTTCTTAGCAAGTTATTGTTGTTCTTTTAATGCTAGTTTTGCCCTGTAAAAAACTTAATTGCAATGTTGTCTATGCTTTATATTAACTATTTTGACTACGAATGTAGCAGAATAATTAGACAGTTAATTATTGTAATTTAGGTTTTCAGGAACTATTTTCTTGTACGCTGAGATGGTTTACTTCGAGATATTAATGTGCAGTGTCATTGGGTGTGGCTAAAAACATGAAATACCGATGTTTTTATAATTATTCGAATTGCTTTTCCAATAAAAATGATTGGAAATATATCTAAACCTAAAAAGCAATTTTTTCATTATAGTTATGTTTGCTTGCACATCAGAAATTATTATCATTTATTTGTTTTCAATTACGCTATGTATTGTCGATGGGTTTTATTTGTAGTTGACACAACTTTTGTTATGGCCGCGTCTTAAATATATATGTATATAGTTGTGGAACAAATTAAACCAGACACGGAATCTCCAAAATTTTTAATTAATATATAAGTCACTGTTATTACAATATAACCAAGGATCACTGACGTGGATCTCAAACTCCTCTTCCTGTTCAGAATAAACCTCTCTTGAAACAGTCTGGAAGGTTTCGGAGGTAATCCACCTTTCTATTGATAAGATTAACTCTTACGGGATTCCTAACAGAGATGAGAACAGTTGTATTTTCTCTGTTCCTGTAATGTTCTTGCCTGGTCCAGTAGGCAGAGATCCTGTGACAGTCTACATAACAGCCATTCTCTGGGTAAGACTGCTCATAACTTTGTGTTTTGTGACTGATTCCCTTGTTAACTTTATCCGGTACCACATCGCCTGGTTTCCATTGGATTTGAATACTATTAAGGCTCCTACACTGCTAAATGATATGACATCCGGATGTACTTTGATGATAGGGATAGTCAATCCTTCTGTCTCAGCTACATCTTCCCAACATCTGGATGTACTGGTTTGACAGATATTACTAATCCCTTTGTGAACCTGACATTTCAGACTCTCCACAAAAATCATTACATCGAGTGTTTCATTAAAAAAAAAAAAAAAAATCTTTCAACACGTTTTACATCATTTTTGCTTAGCAGCTTCGGTCCACTGTAACACTATCCATACAACATCATATAATACACACTCATTCTCATTTTACATTTATTACATTACATACACACATAACAACAACTAATACAACAGAAAACTAAGCTTATTGCATATTTTCAGCATGTTGAGATTGAATCCACTTGGGTGTTTCTACCCTTGTATACTTGAAGTCTATCAACATGGTACACTTTAGAAGGTTGTTTTGGAGTCATTTTCACAAGGTAAGTCAAATCATCCAGTTTCTTCAGAACTAGATATGGTCCTTTCCAGCTGGAAGTTAATTTCTGACAGACCCCGAATCTGCGAAGAGGATTGTGAAGCCACACTGCCTGTCCTTCCTTGAAAGTTCGCTTTTCAGACTCTTCCTTGCTACATCATGTGCTCTCTTTAACTTATATTCCAGTCTAGATATATAAGAATCCACTTCCAACTTCATTCTTTTCTTGAACTAGTCTACCAGCAAAAGCTTGAAGAGGTAAGATAATTTCCCTTCCAAAAAACATTTTGTTTGGTGTCTGTCCTATGCTAGCACGTACAGATGATCTAAAGGCCATAAGCAGTTGAGGTAAAATTTTATCACAATGCCTTTGGTCATTCTCACAGAACACTGTCAATAACATACCAATGGTGCGACTGAAACGTTCTACACTTTCATTTGCTTGTGGTCTCATACTATATCATGTTGTTTGTATTCATTTTTGTATGTTTTTAAAGTTTTGTTTAGCGTACAGAATGTTTTTGTTTTTTTCATTTACATTTAATAACTAAAATAGAAAAAAAACGAGTGGTAGAGATTTTAACACCAGTCAATGCATATAAAAACGCTTATGTCGAGTGATAATAAATGTCGATATTTACTTCCTTTTATTCATGTTTTGACGAACAAAATTAAAAACACCCATTGCTTCTCACAAACTTTAATAGGCCTAAAACACGAGCATGCTCATAAGATGACCTTGAACTTCACATTATGATCACCGGTGTAAACGTTTTCTGCTTACCATCATACAAAGTATAATAAGTGTTATCACATTGTGGAATTAGATTTTAAAAAGGCCTGTTGGCCACACATCCCGACAATTCTCCATATAGTTGCCGACTGTGATGGCACTTCCATTGCTTCAGCACTGGATCAAACCTTTCGATGTCATCGCACTCAATTGAAATTCTCATTAAACAGTCCGAAGTGTCAAGGGACATTGTCGTGTGAAGTCTGGTCTTTATGAGGTTTTGTCTGCTGAATACTCGTTCACATTTCATACTAGACACCAATAGCACACGGCTAATGTTAATCAAAGTTGCCACATTCAGAAACAGATTAACGAGGCCAGCATTCTTCATTAGATCACTTGATTTTGCCTGACAATGGTTCTGTTTTATGTACACCTTAAATCCATCCCATTCTTTAGCTAACTCACTAGGGTCGACTGCACCATCAAACTGTTTTGAAAGAAGATTCAATTGAGGAATTCTGTATGAACCCAAGTTGTTTGAAGGCAAATTTGTTGGGTCAAGGATGCTGAAGGAATCATGCAATTCAATGTCGGGGAATCTGGAAGATACATTGCTGATCATAATTTTGGTGATTTTTTTCTGAAGTTGTGGTAGACCTGCATCTTGTTTTGATGTTGTTATGCTACTCCCGGCAAAACAGGCTGACTACAATCCACTTCTGACAGAAATTCCTTCAACAAGGGACCGCCACTGACATCTTCAGTCAAGTACCACATCTCGAAGGTGTTAACAGCAGGATTTACCTCAGAATAAACCAATTCACGTCTTTGCAAGAATTTACAAAGGAGCATTATTTGATCGAACATGTCGCATAACAGATGCAGAAGATACAAAAACTTGTAGGAAGAGAGGTTAGAATACAAAGCTTCCGTGGTGGTGTCATCTTCTCTTTTTCTTCTAACATTTTCAGCAGAGAAGGTAGAGTGCGGCGAACATTGGTTAAGGCATTCGTCATAGACAGCCATCGAACTTGGTGAATCTGAAGAGGTTTTATATGTGGATCCTCAAGAAAATCTTGCCACATTGATAGATACATTAACCGTTTGCAATGGTCTAAATTTTAAATATTGACCGTTCAAACATATAACACACAAGTGAAAGGACAGTGGTCAAGAGCAGCATGGTAATTTCGATGTATAGTGGAATCTCAACTAAAATCCTGAAAATATCAAGGGTTGATTCACATGTCTGGGTTTCATACATTTTGTAGCATTGAATTTTATCAAAACATACCGTAATGTTCACTGTTTACGAAACACACTGGATATCCAGATAAAAGTACCCAACAGCAGCATTATGTAAGCCATACGTACAACTCAGTGGCAGATTTTGAAAATCCATTATCGAGGACCCCAATAATAAAATGCCAGATTCTTTAATGTTAAACAAAACATAAACAATAATAATAATAATTTAAAAAAAATAAAATTAATTGCAAGATTTAGGGGGTCAGAGTCCCCCACCCTAGATCTGCAACTGTATCGTAGCTTATATAATCAAAGACAAGACATATCAAATGAACAACACGTGACCCAGATGTAATTAATAATCTATCAATAACTCAAACTGACCCCAAGATTTAACTGCACTTGTGATAATTATGAACAACCCCCTAATTCCAGAGAGAAAAGCTTTTTATTAATATAAGTGATGATAACAGGTTAAAAATAGTACAAATGGTGACCTTTGACCTTCAAAGATGATCAAACAAATGGTCACAATAATTTTTTTTTTTTCTGATGCATGTAAGTACTGTCAAACATAACTGTTGATAGGGAAGACACAAGTTTAGTAAAACTGCATTCAGTTATATTTTGCATTATGAAAGTTGTAGTAAGATGGGGATGAAAAAATACAGCTTTAATATTCTAAATATTTGATACATCATTTATTATGATCACAACTACTAAATGACTTTATAACATCTGCGCCAATAATTCCATACATGAACATACGGTACATGTACATGCATTACAATGCAGATCAATAGACGTACTAGTTACCATAGTTACTAGTAGACGTACAACATACATACAACCTACCAAATTTCTAACACACTTTGCTGATCATAATTTCTGCGATTTTTTTCTGAAGTTACACACACACACACAATTTTACGTATAAATGCCACAAGTTCAAATGTTATTTTTCATGAAATATCTTCAAGAAATGTTACATATCAGTTTATTCTGGTGTATATTATATATAATGCAACATTTACATGGTGGCACTTCATAAAGCTTAGGCCATGATAAATTGATTTTGTGTTTTGGGTCCCACAAAGTTTAAAAATCAATAAGGAAGGCAAGAAAACACAATACAGGGTTGTTTTTTTTAACACAAGTTTAAATACCATGAAATTGTACTCGAGAGAGAGTATGTATATGAGAGTTACATTTTGTTGGTGCCTTTGCTATATTGAAGTCTTAAGACATCACCTGTGAAATGACACATGGCGAACGGGAATAAGGACGAAACAAACTGTTACCCCTGGTGTAATAGCAGTGACGTGAAAACTTCAAAGCATTCTTCAAAATATCCAAGTAATTTATTTCTAAATTGGTTGAAATATAAAGCGTAAACAAATTTGATGCAATTATTTAAGTTCTAGTTAAAAAACAAAGACGAAAAAAATATATAATTTGCATATATACACAAGCTTCACAGAAAATCAATGTTGGCAGACGACCCGAAACACAAAATTTATTTATGAGGGCCTTACATACATGTATATCTTTCACAGTGCAATCTAAAATTAATAATGTTTTAATGTTATTTGCAACATAATTCAAAAGATGTTGATTTTATCATCACTTTTGAAAAGCTCAAATGCAACATGCTTATGACGAAAATATTAACATGTGGTATGTGAAAAATATAAAAATCAATGAGACCAAGTATCCATTAATCAAACGGATAAAATGAACAAAGAACTTGCAACAATAACTACACACTGAAGCATGTGTTGCATTTGTTCTTGGTGAGATCATAGATAGAAATAAAGCTGAAATAATCTTAAACAATCAATGTACACAATTTGTTGTACACCATGTTGTACACTCTATGTTACACACATGGGGTTTATCTGGCTTTTATAAAAGTGGGGTCCCTGGGACCCACCTGTTTCTTTTCTGATGATCCCAACCTAAAATCTAAGGGTCCACAATTTAGTCAAGAGTTGCAGAAACAGATTATGCATCAAGAAAAAATATCTATTCTGTCTTAATTTTTATTTGTTTTATGTTGAATAAATTAATTCTTTTTTATGGCACTAAAATGTTCCAGTACACCCTCAACACTATTCCCTATTGTTTATTCATGACTGAGTCGATTATATAACCAAAACAGTTCTGATATTTTTATAAGAGTCCCGTGGGACGCTGTCTCTGATTTTGTGGGTCCAGATGACATTTTATTGCATCCTTTATGCAGGTTTTGCGAGTCTTTAAATCCCTGATACTCTGTTAAGTGTTATATACTATGTTGTACACAGTGTTATATACTATGTTGTACACAGTGTTATATACCATGTTGTACCAACAATGTTATACACTTTTATCTTGCCGACAACCTCCCGAAAAGAATTTTGTTTTAAACTAATTTTCAAATATTTCCTGATAGATCACAATTGTCAAGCTGCAAAATCTAGAATATTTTTAATATTTAACAATTTTAAATAAATCTTCAGTTTATTTTGTGTCCACTGTGTACCATATACTATCTTTCCATCAACTGTTAAGTCTTATTGAAAGTCGCAAACAAGTTGAGGTTTGTTTGTTTAATGATACCCCAGCACACTGTTTTTATTCAGCAGCTATTAGGTTTTAAACATATGGTGTTTGTGACTCTTAAGTCTTTAGAGGAAACCTGCTACTGCCACATACACTACTCTTTCTCATTAGCAGCAAGGGATATTTTATATGCACTTTCCCACAGAAGGATAGCACATACCATGACCTTTAATAAACGAGTTGTGGACCACTGTTCAGTACAACTTATAACAACTTTCATAATGCAAAATACAACTGAATGCAGTTTTATTAAACTTGTTTCTACCCTTTCAACACTTATTGTTTTATAGTACTTATATGGTTTGGAATGGCAATCAGAATATTCTATGCATGACATAATAATAACTATATAGCCAGTCTATATAAAAAATATTAGTAATTGGCTATGAACAGGACAAACTGACTTTGATTCCATGATCAAACTGTTCAACCTTACATTTGTACCTGTATAATGTAGTTTTACCAGTGATTATATGAATAATTTCCTACGAAAATTATAGTCAGTTTATCATCTATTTTATTCAGATCTACCATACAAATCTGCAACTAATTAATAAATACGCATAAAAGCAAAAACAACCAGAACGAATCTTTTGTCAGTGTGAAGTACTGTAGTCATGGCTATTTCTTTTTGTCAGCCGAGACGCTATCGTGTTATCTGACCAGCTAACAAATGTAAACCCAGATATTTTCCCATTTGTTTTATTCCTTTGAAGCATAACACAAGCTGCTTCATCATGTACGAGAGCTCAGTGTGATTTTATCTTAACTACTAAACAGTCTGTTAGCCAGTGATCAGATGTGGGAGAAAACACCATCAGTTTCTACAACACAAACCTGTTCACATGACATACATGTCAGATTACAAATTTAACATGGGAAAGCTGGTTCCCACTAGTTATTAAATGTGTATGGACTGATTATAATGTAAAAAACTAACCAATGTCCTGGCTAGACACACACCCAAAAATAATAATAATAATAATAAAATAATAATAATAATAATAAATAAATAATAAATATAAAAAATTTGTTTAAATAAAAAAATAATTTATAACTTTTTTTTCAAATTTACTGAACATTTAGTTTTATAGATTGACAGTTTTGCAGGGTTTCCGCCAGAATGGGGCGTGGCAAAGGGGGTTCTAGGGGTACTTTGACATATGCTATACTGTTGTATACTAAATGTCTGATTACTGATGCTGGCTTTGTTATCTTTGGCTCGTTGAAGAACCTTTAAAAAATAAATTATCCCAACAATTTGAGGGTATAGAGTCGTACCCTCAGAAAATTTAAGGGTACAGAATTTTACTCTCTGGCAAAAAGCCTGTTTTTAGAAACACTGATTTTATTTTTGTTGTTAAGTTTTAATACTGATGATATAAAATGATGAAAGATAAAAACATTTTGGATTGGTAGCAAAATACTAGGGTCGGGTAACACTATCTGGGTAACAAGAAGTAAACTACTTTTTCTTTTCTGCCTTAGCAGTAGTAAAAAACAGCAATTAAATGTCAATAAAGTTACCTGGGAGTACAGCTGTTAGAATTTTACTACCACCATGCACCCTGATGTCTCTGCCATTCAAATTTGTATATATGCACAGCCTTGAAAATATTTATGAGACACCGGGATACTATATTTATATCAGAAAAAATCTGTTTGATGCTTACCACATAATACAAGATCTCACTCTCAGTGGCGACTGTATAAAATTACACACAATATGACCAGCTACATGTACATGCCTGAAAACACCCATAGAAAACAATGACTCATTGTTATTTTCTTGCTATCAAATATTATTCAACAGGATGTAAACACAACTAGTTTTGAGCCATGGTAATAGACTAACACACACACAGATGTCAAATGTGCTATTAGACCCATTACATGACAATTAGTGTAATTATTATTATCAGTCACACTGCTCCAAACCAGTCAACTTATAACAAAGCATGTTGCTACTCTGTTTTGTGAGCAATGACTGCACAATCATTTATATTTGGTCTTTTTGTACACAAACACATGTATGCTTCCTTCCCAATATTTCACTTATAATTTTTAATATTTTATTGATCACATGTTTAAGCCATTTTCTTCATGCTTTGTTTTACAGTATCTAGTGTTTTATATTATTCACAGACTCAAGTTATAAAAATTAAAATCTTTTAGGTTTTAAAATAGAAATGTTTTAGCAAAAAGGTGACAAATAACAACATATATTACATTTTATAATGCAAAGTTATGGTTTGCAAGACAAATTTGTGCAAGTTTACTCGTAAACATTTAGTGTAGCAATCTTTAAAGATTCAATTTTTTAAAAATTTATTTTGTGGCCTATAGTAGTATATAACCCCCCACCACTATTATTTTGTGTCAATTACACCAAAAATTTCACATAAGGTCTACAGACTTGAGAGGAAACTTTTGGTTGATGGAAAAAGTTTTTAATTTAAAGGCACTTTCCCCATGGCACATTGGTTAACCTATTGGACTCTTGGCTGGTAGGTACCGAGATCAAATCTCAGTCGAGGCATGGAATTTTTAATCTCAGTTAGGCTCCGCAAGACTCACTGGATAGGTGTATACCACTTACACTGACCAGTGGTCCACAACTGGTCTAACAAAGGCCATGGTATGTGCTATTCTGTCTGTGGGATAGTGCATATAAAAGATCTCTTGCTGTTTATAGATAAGAGTAGCCGCATTAGTGTGGTGGCATCGGGTTTTGTCTCTCCTACTAACACTAACCTCTGTTCTGGACAGAGCACAGATAGCCGAGTTGTGTACCCAGAACCTTAATTGGATGTAAGCATGTAAATAAATACAACGAACCAACCAACCGACAGGACAGAACATACAAGAATCTTTGATACACCAACCAGACCTCTTTATTTGGAACTTGCAGGAAAGTCATCAAATGCTCACCTGAAAATTATTCTAGGAGAGAAATTTCAAATGATTAAAGCAGTTTTGCCTTTTTTTATATTTCACAGGATAAAATGAAATACTGAAAAGGCAGATGCAGAAACAGTTGCAACTTTCCCAGGGCTGGCCTTAAGCCAATTGCTCCCAAAGGGACCCTGCACGAGAGTAATCTACTCTAGTCTTGTCAAGTTAAACTGCCTTCTAACAGAGCTTGTAAAGTCTTGTCAGAAACCAACTTCCAAGCTAATATTTCTGTCATTTCACTGAAACACATCATGGCTATGAACTTGGCCAAAAATGTTCTAATTGGGCCCTGCAGCTTCAAAGGGCGACACAACACATTTTATACACACATAAAAATGAGCCCCCTACTTTGAAAATCTGTCCTACGGGCCTCAGACTGTCATATTATTAGCGAAATAGTAGTATTAGACAAAATAATTATACGTAAAACAAACTTTTGTATATATAATATATTTTGTGTATACTACTAAATTGTAATTTTATGCTTCAAAGAAAATGAAAAGTAGCTTTTTTCATAAATTATTTCTTTTATTGGCCAACTGCCAACATGTGACAGCCTTTAGTTGTCAGTATGAGTTACTCCCTTTAAACAGTTTATGGCAATGTCATGTTACCTCATTGCATTTGCTTTGTCACTCATTACTATCACAATAAATAGTAAACTATTCTTCTTACCTTGTTATGTTTGAAAGGCATAGTCCCAGGGAATTTAAGGGGCTTTGTGGTCTAAATATTGATTACGAATGAAAGCATTGAAATTTACATGCATTTGTTATATTAGATATTGTTTTCATATCACGCAAGACATTTTAACTGAACCATGGTATAGGGAATTCCATGTCGAGTTGATCAATCTTTTTTACATTTATAAATTTCTAATTTCAAGATCGGAAAACCTCGTGGGACGAAATGTTTCTGCAGCTACAAAAACATTCAGAAGTTTTTAAATAAAGGCTAACAAGGGAATACCTGTCACATGACTCGAAATATATATGTCACATCTTCAACGGAAAAAACCTGTTATTTCTTTTTTGATTTATTTGTCCGTGAGGATAATTCATTATTATTTTTAAAATATTGATAATAAGCGAGATGCGGTGACTATGTTAGTAGTTGAATGAAGCAAGCCGGGAAATAAGTGATCGGTCATGGACATTGTCCGGTACAAAATTGTCATTTGTCCGCCACAAAATCAGTTATTTTTTTGTGCAATCAGTTCGATGATATACGTTTAAAATGCATATTTTGAGGATCATAGACATGCTTAAATATAAATTAAGCCTAGCGGTAACTGAACAGTCGCCACTGCATTTACCAGGTAAATCCATTAATAGACCCGATCAAGCCCGATAACTATAAATAATACTTTGAACTCCCCGAATCCGTAATTGGCCGACGTATTCCAAATGACCTAAATAACCTGCGAATGACCTAAACAACCGACAATATTAGCTTGAAGTCACCAAAACTTTTGATGATTTCTTTTCAATGTCCACCTGTCCCTTCCCCCATCAGTGTCATTAAATGATATCGGCTGATAATATAGAATTAGCGGTGTAAATGGGATTTGGATATGCAGCTAAAATATGTGACGTCAGGCCTGTGCTTTAACGTGGTATGCTGATGTCATGTGATTGGTCATGAGGGCAAGATTTTTAACAAAATCGCTATGTTTTTCAAAAAAAAACAAAAACACGTAGCCTCCTAGAACTTGAAGTTCTGTTGATACTTCATATTCAAACCCTCCGACTTTTGAGAAAAAAAGCTTGTTAGAATATAACGTTCCAGTACCTTATAATAAAAAAAGTTATGTGCAATTATTTTCACAGCTAAAAAATATTGCGATCGAGCTTTCATTGTAAATTTTCATGATGAATTATTTTCATGACCATGTCCCCCAATAATAAAAAGAATAAAAAAGGAACATTTAACAAACTCTTTTCATTTACAGTTTCATTTATACACTTTGACATTATCAGCATACTTTTATCCACATATATCCACGTGTTATATATATTTCCGATATTTCATTTGAACACGTGCATGATGCAACATTTTAGACAAATAGTATTTATTGATTGTACCCTCAAGTTTCCGTTCAGATTAACTAAGAATATTCATAATTATTGAT
>JAULBS010001128.1:0-26117 GCA_032355785.1 Symmetromphalus regularis | reverse complement strand
GTCAATTCTTATTGGTTGGTTATGTATTAAAAGATGAAATAAAGGTATACGTGTATAATTGTCATCAGTTCTTATTGGTTGGTTATGTATTCAAAGATGAAATGAAGGTATACATGTATCATTGTTGTCAATTCTTATTGGTTGGTTATGTATTAAAAGATGAAATAAAGGTATACGTGTATAATTGTCATCAGTTCTTATTGATTAATTACATATCTGAAGATGAGAAGAACGCACCATGTGTACAGGCCCAGCCTAAGATGCTGTGGTGTCAATTTGGGAACAGATTTGACTCTGTGACACATGACAAGACAATAGTAGATTACCCTAATGTGGTGGGGTATTGCGTGCAGGGCTCAGTTGGGAGCAATTGGTTGAATTGGCTTAAAGCCAGCCCTGCACGTGAATCATTGACTTCAGTTCTTATTGGTTGATTAAAGGCTAAAATTTGAAATGTTTGTTTTCTGTAGAAAGTGTGTAAACAGACTGATATGACAGAGCGTGAAGTTGAAAGATGGTTCCACAAACGCAAAATGAAGAATGCTCTATCAGATATGACAAGATTCCGGGAATGCAGGTAATTTATTGTTATTATATAACATAACAAGACATTATATAAATGAAGATAAAAATGCTAGTAATTTACTCACGTGTGTGTGTGTATATATATATATATAATGATAACTGATTATTAATAAACTTGGTTGGCTGGAAACATGCTGATATGACAAGATTCCGGGAATGCAGGTAATTTATTGTTATTATATAACATAACAAGACATTATATAAATGAAGATTAAAATGCTAGTAATTTACTCACGTGTGTATATATATAATGATAACTGATTATTAATAAACTTGGGTGGCTGGAAACATGCTGAAATTACTGTTTGAGAGGCAAAGCAATTACATCTATTAATTACCATGGACGACCCCAGTTTTAAAGAACACATCAGGGCTCAGTAGCAGATGGGTAAGAGAGCAAGTGATGTGTTGTCATTGTAAAATTTGACACTTTGAGTTAGATGTAGGTTATGAGAGAGTAATTGCACGCACTTGCCTGAAAATGGAAAGTGGTGAGTGTTTTTGCTCTTGCCTTTAGTTCATTTGTTTTAGGCTGTGAAAATTGGCAACACCTCCCCACCTTCCCAAGTTTTGAAATTTCTCACCTGGAAAGGTTTTCAGATGAGCATTGGTCTTTTTCCCTAATTGTTAATATTAGCTTATTTCACTAAAAATAATAAAAGAAATACATAAATATTAATTTATACTGAAGGAAGATTAATAAAGGCCACAATTTTTTAAGACAAAGTTAGGATTATGAATTTTTTTATTGTTCATATTATTATTTTTTTGCATTATATATTTTTGTATATATAGATTTTTGTATTGTTTGGATTATGGATTGTTGAAGAAACATTTCCAAGTCGATGGATGTAATACAAATATTTCAAATACTCACATATAATATTTTTAATTGGATAAATGTTGTTTTAAAATATATTTATTAACATGTTGTCATGGGTAACCAAAACACACTTTTTTCCCTAAGCTACCCCTGACACTTTCATATATACATTTTGATTTTGAGAAAAATGTAAACAAATTCCTGACACCAGCTACACGCGGCATGGTTGACTGGCTTGGAGACAACATTTTAAAAATTAAACCTTTCTTTGGTGTCAGATTATTTGATAAAATCTGTGAATTCCCCAGACTAAAGTTGTTAATTTTAAATTACCTTCTGTAAATAGCATTGGTTCTAATGTACTGGTAGTCAGTGGGAACATTCAAACAAAAACATTTTATGTATTCCCTTTTTCTCAAAATGCTTGTCAGTATATCTGAAAGAGAAAATAAAAGAAGTGTGGTCTTGCTATATGTACATGTGTGTGATTAACTGTCTGCTGAAAAGCATTTTTCACACGTTTGTTTTTCTATGAAAGTGTATTGATTGCATTTATTTTCCTTTTTAGCTGGCATTTGATTTTCTACAGCATTGCTTTTTCCTATGGTGTGGCTGTTAACTGGAATGTAAGTGATGTTGTTTTATGTTAACATCGTCCGACATGCCATTAGTACACATGTACTTTAATTATAAAATGGCAAGGAAAGAAATGACAGTGTATACATTGAACAATAATTTGAAGAAAAACAATTTGACCTTAATTACTACTCTATCAGTTTTATAAAAGACAAGTGGTTGTCTTTAAACCATTCAGTTCAAAATAAATTCATTTAGTAAATAAGTGGTATATTTGTGTTAAAAACCAAATACAGCCATATAAAATAAATTGTACATATTTTACATTATACAGAAACCAACAGCACATCTGTTTTACGCATTTCATATTTATTGTTTTTATTACTGAACATTATTGATTTTTTTAAATTATTAAAAAATATTCACGTAACTCATTTTCTCTATTTAGAACACAGTGGTTTTTAATTATTTATACTACATCTACTAGGAAGACATAAAATGTCCGTGTTTTGTTTTATGTAAAATGAATGAAGAGATATTTTTTTGCGTATTGGAAATAGATTGTGTTGAGTTGGGCTAGAACGCCTCAGGATGTATACTCGAGGTGCGGTGGGTCGTCAGATCAGTTCCCTTCATCAGACCCATTTTGGCCATTACTCGTTACAGCCAACAGATCTGACAAACACTGTAGTATTAGTTGTCCCATGAAAACTATGAGTTACAACTACTGTATATTTGACACCTGATAGTCACTGAATAATCAGTACGTTTGTGTGTCATTAAATAATTAATGTTTTTGTTTTGTGTTGTTTGTAGAGTGCACACATTTATATTCAAATGTGGGTGGTGAAGAAAAAACCCATAAATAAATTAATGTATTACTGTAACAGAATACCACAGTGCTATGTATCTTATGAAAACCCATATTTCTCTTAATTTTTTTTAATTATTTTGATACATTTTTTACATTTTGTTTAATTCTTTTTAGAAATCCTGGTTTGCAGATACAAAAAACTGTTGGAAAGGATGGCCACATCAGGTAATTTATTTAAAATTTTTTTACAAAAAAATCTGATTTACTATCTATAGGAATATCAGCATACAACTGTTCTAAGTGTTACTTGATGGACAATAAATAAATATACTAAATAACGCTTGCTGAAATTAAAACAAGCAATTATTAAATATCCATCTTTATTGTTTCGTGTGCATCTGTCTGTCTATTACAAAAAGCTGCCTTATACTATAACTGAAGTAATACGCAAATATTTTTGCGGCTAAATAGATTTGTGATCGAGCTTTCATTTTACATTTTTGCAAGGACTTTTGTTCGCATCATCATCCCCCAATAATAAAAATAAAAAGTGCCACATTGACAAAACTCCTTTCAGTTACTATTTCTTTTATACACTTAGACATCCTGAACATACTATCCATGTGTCATACGTATTTCTGATAAGACATGTTATCGATTGAATATACGCACATTGTGCAAAGACAGAATTAATAGTCTTTATTGATAGTACCCACGTGATTCCGTTCAGATTAACTAAGAATATAATTCACAGTTGTTGTTGAATAATCACGTATAATCTTTGTAAAAACAAACAAAACTGAAATCCACGTTAGTACGAAATGTCGCTTATCACTTGACTTGGCCAATAACTTTGTGCAGAATATATGTATGGTGTTCACAGCCAAACCAGAAATAAGTTCACACATAATTCATTCGCGGCACTATCAGCATGTTCATGATTTTAGCGGTGTATTTTATTCGCAACAATTTTTGCGTATATGGTACACGTTTTTGTTGGATCCTGTTTGACATATTGAATTGTCATAAAACAGCAATGATCATTATTTAATTTTAAAGTTGCTTTACTTCAAAAAAAGTTATTTACATAGTTATGTCCCTTTGTGTTTTCATTTTCTGTTTTGAGATTATGATCTTATAGTTACTCTTGATATTTTTTATTGATGAATTTGTTATTCACATGATACATCAAATTTGTATTTTCTAATGCTGGTCATACACCATTTCGCAACATCCATCCATAGTAGTTCAATCAAGACATGTTATATTTAGTTAGCCAAAACATCCTTTAGACTCTGTTTTGTGCAGGAAAACTGTTTGGAAGATAACATGCTTATCTCTGTAATTGGCTAACTTTCTGTGAAATATAGTAGTAATATGTGATAGTTGGCTAATACACACTTGAGAAGAGTTTTGTTAATGGTGGTTGTTTGTCATACTCATTTGCTAATACTCATTAATACAAGTATTTGTAGTCTAGTGTAGTTGTTGCCAGTTCAGTATGAATGAATTTACTTTTTCTTTCAGCCTGTCACCAATGACATGTACTATTTATACTTGTTTGAACTGGGCTTTTACTGGAGTCTCATGTTTACGCTGTTTTTCGATATCAAGCGAAAGGTATTATTTACTTACTTTTGTTCTCTTTATAATCAGTTATACATCATTACTGACTTTTAGAAAGATAATTTTTAATAAGAATAAAACAAAATTTAGAATTTTTAAATGTATGTAAAAATCTGTATTTCTGAAGCATATATATTATATGATATATTTAACAGGGTGGCCAGAGGATTGAAAAACAAAAAATGGTTGACATACATCAAGCCTGTAGACAGGATTTTTGCAGGGGGTGTTCTTTTTGTTATTAAAAGGGTACATGCGTTCGTAGCGAGCCACACTTAGCAGGGGGCTGTTTAGGGCTCCTGAAGGGGGTGAAGCCCAAGTATTTTTGACAGTTACAGGCCTTATTTAATTGATTTCATAGGCCAATAAATATATAAAAAACAGGCAATTAGTTGAAATTTTTTTTAATAACAATAGAAAAAAAACATGGGTCATGCACCAATAATCCTAGTATGATATAAACTCTAAAGGGATACAAGCAACCATGAACAAAAATGGCTTGCATCACTTTGGATTTTGTACCATACTGTAATTTGTCACAATATGTCAACCAAAACCAAATAACTTTTTCAAAAAGCTGGGGGGCTCTAGCCTAGTTTGAAAGGTCACTTCAGAAAAATGGGGGTTCGTACGAATCCCCCTGGCTTATGGGCTTGTATAATTGAACATGAAACAGAAGCTATTTCTCAGCCACAATTAAAGACATTATTAAGATGGTCTTTCATTACTATATATGATGTACTGTTAACAGTAATTATTGTGTTGTACAGGATTTTGTAGAAATGGTGATACATCACTTTGCGACAATATCGCTGATGTACTTCTCTTGGATTATCAACTTTGTACGAGTGGGAACTCTAATTTTGATGCTTCATGATGCTTCCGATCACTGGATGGCGGTAAATATAATATTGTCATCTTTAATATTATTAGTATTAATTACTCTCTTGTTGTTATTTGTGAACTATCACTTCAAATATTTCTAGATTGGAACACCATTAGGGTTATCTCCCCTAGTACTGTGAATATTGGAAATTTGAATGTTTATTTCATAGAGGTTGGATTTGATCATTCTCAAACTTTATACACAGGTTTTCTATAGTCATTCCCACAAATTAAATTTAGAATTTTTTCAAATAAAAAAAGTTAATTGTTTTTTTTTTAGCTTTATATTTTTGAAGATTTCAAATTAATAATTAAATATATGCACTATTTTCGTTGAGTTTTTTTCTTAATCGCAAACCCCTGCAATGAAGAAAATGTCCACAGCAAAATAAATGCTGTGGAGAAATAGTGTCTATGGCATTTTCCACACCAATTTTATACTTTTATTTTTATAATAATAAAAACAAATTGTGCATGGAGAAAAAAGTGCTGTGCAGAATGAAAAACTACATGGCATTGCCGATAGCCACAGGCAGTTTCAGGGTTTGTCTCCTTAGGTAAATTTGCATATTTCTTCTGTTCTCTTGCAGGCTGCCAAGATAGCAAAGTACTGCAACCATCAAAAACTGTGTGAAATATTCTTCTTCATCTTCATGGGTATTTGGGTTGTGTGCAGACTTATTTATTATCCTTTTTGGTATGTACATTTTTCCATTTAGATTAGTGTCCCCTTTCTTAATCTTCATGTGTGTTTGGGTTGTGTGCAGACTTATTTATTATCCTTTTTGGTACATACGTTTTTCCATTCAGAGTAGTGTTCCATTTGTTTTCATAAATGCAGACTTTATTATCCATTTTAATTCATACGTTTTTCCATTCAGAGTAGTTCCCCTTTGTTTTCATAAATTGCAGTGCAGGAGATAGATTTTTATTTTCATTTTTTTTGTTAATGTTCAGAGTGTATTAAATGACTGTCAAAATCAGCAGGCAGATATAGATGCTATCAAAATCACTGATAGAACGTTTTATATGATAATTCTGTGGAATAGTTGAGAAATAGTTCTGCTAGACAGAGGATGTTTAAGTGATTTTGGGGACAAATTAAGATGCTTATTATATTTAGGTAGGTAGGAATATACATGTAGGTATGCATGTATATTGTTACACATATACACACATTTATAAACATACACATGTAAATATACACACATTTATATGCATACAGTATGCACACACACCTACACATGTAAATATACATACAAGCCTGGAAATAAGTGCTCGGTCACGGACATTGTCTGGTACAAAATTGTCATTTGTCAAGCTTTGACAGTTCGCAAAATTTAATGTTAGCTGTCATTTTGTACGACACGAAATCAGTTGTTTTTGTTTTTTGTTCGATGCAGTACATTTAAAAGAGTTTCAAGATCATACACATGCTTACATATGCCTGGCGCTAACTGAACAGTCACCACTACATTTACAAAGTAAATCTATTAATAGACCCGACCAAACCCGATAACTCTATAAATAATACTTTGAACTCCCTGAATCTGTAATCGGCTGACATATTCTGAATGACCTAAATAACCGGCAATATTAGATTGAAGTTACCAAAACTTTTGATGAATTTTTGTTTAACGTCCACCTATCCCTCCCCCCATCAGTGTCATTAAATGATATCCGTTGATAATATTGAATTAGCAGTGGATATGCTGTCAGGCCTGTGCTTCAACGTAGCATGCTGATGTCACGTGATTGGTCATGAAGGCAAGATGTTGAACAAAATCACATCATTTTTCAACAAGACTGTAGCCTCATATTCAACCCCTCCGACTTTTGAGAAAAAGCTTGTCAGAACACAACATTCCAGTACCTTATGTGCAATTACTTTCATGGCTAAAAAAATTTGCAATTAATTTTACATTTTCGCAAGGAATTGATTCTGTGACCATGTGCCCCAATAATAAAAAGAATAAAATAGGAAAATTTACCAAACTCTTTTGAGTTACAGTTTCATTTATATGCTTTGACATCATCTGCATACTATCCACGTGTTATATATTATTCCGATAAATCATGTTATCGATTGAACACGTGCATGATGCAACTTTTTAGACAAATAGTATTATTTATTGATGGTACCCTCAAGTTTCCATTCAGATTAACTAATAATATTCATAATTATTGATGAATAATCACACATAATCTTTATAGAAACAAAGAAAACTGAAATCCGCGTTTGTACGAAATGTTGATAACTTGTTGAATGTATTACGAATTTACAGTACGGCGTTCATGGCCAAACCAGAAATAAGTGAGCGCTTAATTGAATTTAAGGCACTATCAGCATGTTCGCTATTTTTGTGGTATATTTTATTCGCACACTGTTTTTGCATATACGGAGTACTTTGCTGAAATGAGTAAGTGACGATTTGGTACAAACAAATGCATCCATGTGGTTGAACCATGAAGATAATTCGAAAGTTGAACTATCTGTAATGAAAGATGCAATAAAAAAAATAACTTTATTCTTTAAAAGTATCTATTTATTTCAATATTAAATTTTATAAATTTCAATTTAATTTGGTTACAGGGACATTTTAGTTTTTGACCGGCACAAATTGACTGACATTGGACATTTTGACAGACACATCTCAAAAAATTATTTCCAGGCTTGTACATAGACATATAAAATGCATACACTATGTATGTATATATGTATACATATTCACATAGATATATTCATATATATATATATATAAATATACACATAGACATATATACATAATTATACATATAATTGATACGTAGTCTTGTTCTGGGAAAATAAAAATTTGAAGAAGAAATGTCTCGTCCCAAGTGTAGTAATGTTTTCTGTTTTCAGGATTCTACACACAACATCGTATGAACTGTGGTATGCGATACCCGATCTTGGTTATGCGTACTTCATGTTCAATGCATTGCTCATAATCTTACAAGTTCTACATATTATCTGGTCATACTTCATCTTTCGAATAGTTATGCAAAAAGTCGCTTATGGCAAGGTAATCATTTCTTCTTTGATATTCTGAATTCAATGTTTGTAATTATTTTTGTGCTTATATATAATTAAAGTTCAAACATGCTGTTCTGGGCATATATCTCAGCTTCCTTTCCTGTCTGTTCAGGAGACTGGTATAGTATATTGTATAGTTAAAATGAATGATGTAACACAAACATATCACCTGGGCATGAATCAACCTCACAAGATCAGGAGTCACTCGAGTCCGTGGGACCCCTCACAAATATAGTTCATAAAAACCTGGGCTGCTTACTGCGCCATCTATACAAAAACATTTTTGGCGATATCATGTTTATTATCCAATGAGATTGCTCGTTTTATAAGTATGTGATGAATAACTGTCATGCTCCTATGGAAAATACCCTGACACTTGGTGAAGTCGATATGGTGAAGGCCGATGCATTTAAGCCAAATTGTGATTGGATGCTTCCAATCTTGTCATGATGCGAAGCTTCCAATAAAAAAATGTTTTCTCAGCCCGGGTTTTTATGAACTATATTTATCAGGGGTCCCACGGACTGAAGTGACACCTGACGTTGTGAGGATGGTAATGAATATATTATTCTCTCTACACTGTTTTCATCTCTTAAAGTTGCTTTTTGAGGCACAGTATACACTAGCTGATACAACAAATCCTTAATCTAGATTCAGCTTATATTAGAACTTTCTGATTTTGAATTGTGATAAATTTTAAATAAGTAATACGTTAAAATTTAATATTGATAATTTTAAAGTCTTATCTCCTTCAGTTTTGATATAATGGTTCTGAAACTAGGTACAATGATTTTGTTATATATTGAACAGCAAAAGAAATACAAATATTTGTTCAGATCCAATTTAATCAAATTAGACAAAAAATTCATTCATGATAACCGTTCAATGAAAAAACAATTTACTCATCTCTGCACATGCCTCCAGTAAGTAAAACAGCCATTGTCAAAATATGTTTCACTTTTATTCAATCAAACATTGCAAATTAACCTTCTTCTGGACACTGAAGGCGACAATTCTCGACACGCTGTTATAACCACAGTTAATCTTAAAAAATAAATGTGGTGTGATACTTTATTTAAAAGAATTTTCCATAAAATACTACTAAATTGCTGATTTACTTCTTGGAAGTTAGATTTTCTTGGCATTTCTTTTGCTGTCCAGTATATATTGGTCAGTTAGAACATTATGTTTTATATTTCAGCTTACAAAAGATGCTCGCAGTGATACAGAGAACGAAGAGTTGGATACAGACGAGATAGAAGAGACAAGTAAAGCTAGTAATCATGTTATCAATGGAACGGTTCAAAAACGTAAACTTAATTACAACAGTAAGATGAACTGACCGACTAGCTCCTCAGTCTTCTTGTGATTGCTTTTCTTTCTCTTAAATGTAGCTGCACATTTGTAAATATGCCTTGATGAAATCTGGTTTGTTCATTCTGTTACATTTGTCATTGTTTTAGAGGGCGTAGACAATTTTATACATTTTTCTATTCATAAAAAGAGTACAGTTTTCCATATCCCCTCCTTAACAAAATTTAGTATATTTATACAGAATTTCAATCATGATTTTAATAAGTAATTTAAATGCATACTCTGATCTTGATTTTCACTACCTAACCCCCTCCCCCGCCCAACATACATACCCTATGTAACCTCCTCCAACTTCCCCTCAGAGCTAGTAGGTTTGTGCATAAAAGAATTTTTTTCTTTTTTTTTTAAACATTAGCCTGTCTGGCTAGTGGGTTAGCGTTTGTCATTACCCCCTTGAAAAAGCACTAGCCATGGGCGTCGGGCTAGTAGATTCCTCGAAAACTGCCCCACCCCCCACTCGATACACATACTCTAAGCATTTGATGTGTATGAATGTGATCCTCTGCGGTCCAGTCATAAAACATTGGACTCTCAAGCTGAAGACAGTGGTTCAAAACCCATTAGAGGCTGGCCCATACTTTCCCTGTCAAAATTATTAATGTTTGACATCCAATAGCCGATGATTAATAAATCAGTGTGCTCTTAGTGGTGTTGTTAAATAAAAAAAATTGATGTATATGATTAGAAAAATGTAGATAATAGTAAAGTGCCACTTCAGAGCAAAAGAACAAATACTTTCTTTTGGTACACTAGAAGAAGATATTTTGTTTAGAAACTGTATTTCATTTAAAATTGATGAGTATCATTCCGTTGCCATAATAGTTTGTTGACTGTATTGTTATTGTAGGTTTTGCTAGATGTGTAAAATTTACAAGTACAAGTCTCCTTGTTTGTTCTCCCAGCAAAGTGTTCAGGTTGTTCCTTTCTCTTACACATTTCATTTCTAAACTATGCACGCCTCTTCTATGCCCCATCCTCCAGACACTGGCGGTCGTCCAGCGTTTGTGATAATCTCTGGATTATCTCCTGCACATATGGCTAAATATCCTCACCCACCTAATTAATATATCCCTGTTCAGTTTTCAGAGGTGTCCTTACTCTAGTTATTCCAAACACTAAATCACTTTGATATCACTTATTTCTTGTTACCCCATCTAAATCATTTTCACAATTTTTGTAATATGCTACATCAGAGTTATGGCCCTTTGTGTTTAGCTTATCTGATCATATCCATGTAAAGGGTATCCATAAAGTATGCATGCTATAAAGCTGGAATTAGTTTATTTATCTGTCTCGAGTGTATATATTTTGTGCTATCAATACACCTCATTCTCCAAGTATATTATGCATACATGTACATTGATCCTCCACAAATGAAAAATGGATCAGATACAATGAGGATGTGGAATTGTGTGCATTTTACACCACGAAATAATAATTTAAATAACTTATGTTTCCATAGACTGTATTTTATAACATGCTGGTACATGATTTTCACATTTATATGATGAAATTTAAAATGAAGATTGCACAGTCCTCAAGACTATGGTGCATATTTTCAATCCCACATTACAGGTAAGTGATAGCTGGCTCTAACATGGAAAGAGGTCATGTGAGCCTACGTGCTCCAGTCATAAGAACATCAGACTCACAAGCTGATCACAATGGTTCTATACCAATTCGAGGCTGGCTCACACTTGACTGTGTCAAAATATCCAAATGTTTGACATTCAATAGCCAATGATTAATAAATCAATGTGCTCTAGAAAAAATACAGAGGAAAGTGGTGGGTGACTCTGTGCTTTCCTTAGTCATTTCATTTTATCATTTGGAAACTGGAAAACTTTTCTTATTTTAAATTTCTCACCTGAAATAATGTTTAGGCAATCAGTGGATTGCTGTTCTGCAATTGTTCAATGGATAAGACTGTATCTGGGAGCGTGCCGTCAGTGAATACATTCTCCCCTTGTATGCTCTTTGTAAATGATCAGGGGGCTATGAGGCAGGAGTGTCATGGCCATCTACTTTTTAGGGGTTTACTTACAAAAAAATATCTACTAGTTTTTGTTTTTGGGTGAATAAAAATATTTTCAGACTCTTTGGCAAAATAAGATACCGAAATCTGGTGAGTTTTCAGAGTATGAGGGGGTCTCGAGTCCAATAGTTAACATGTTGGCTGGTTATCAAGATTCCCCCCTTCTTTCAAATGCACTCTGCTGGCCCTAATAATTTCCAAACCACTCCCACCTCTAAGGCCCAGTTTCTCGTTGATGGTTCAGCCATGATCTACAGTTCAACCCATTCTCTTAACATGTGTGGACACAGTTTGAACTAAGAATCGAGGTTGAACAGTCGACGAGAAATTGGTCCTAAGTGTTCATACGTTCTGGATACCCCAGTAGTGTTAACTAATAACAACTAATCACGCTCTTATAAGTTTGATTTTTGGTTTCAATAATTTACATGATGTCTGTTTTGTTAGTGTGTTGCTGTGTCTGTCTGTGTTAGTTACGGCATCATATTACATGTGTGTACATATAGATCATCTTGGAAACTTGTTATATTTCTCAGTGGATTGAATAAATGTTTTGACAGTGTGAATTGTAATATTTTTATATTGTCGTCATCCACAATGACGGTGCATCTATCAGATTAAGTATAAAAATTATTGCCTTGAGGTATCATTTATTAACCACCTTTTGAGACCAAGTATATATTATTTCATTTGATATATATAAATGTTATGGTATTTTGGGGGGTTTCTTTAATAATAAAACCATATATTTTAGTACAGAGCTATGTTGAATTGCTATTATTAAAACATTTAAAACAAAATGACTTTGTCCTAAAACCATTCACTTTTATAAACAACACAAAAAATGAAAAGATTATAATGATAAAACAGATTTGTGTAAATATTTACTGGTGGTGAATTGTTTGGAGAATAATTAAAGTGCCATAATGACTTCCTGCTTGCACATTTAGAGGTAGCCAGTCACATGAGATTTACATTGTTTTGTGGATATAAACATGATCAGACAGTGTGACTTAATATAAAGGTGAAAGAAGTCTTGGTTTTAGAAAGTACGAGATCCCCAGATTTCCTAAAACAAATTAACACTGTTTACTGAAAGGCAATTATTATTATTAATTTCATACTTACTGTTACTTGTTTCTATAGACACTAAACGTTTGTACTTGTGGTTGTTATACATTCTTCTTAAGGAAATTTATTTAGTTTTCTTAAAATAGTAACACTATTTACTGAAAAGCCGTTATTATTAATAGCTCCCACACTTACTTGGGCATGTGTCTATGGACACTAAACGTTTGTACTTGTGGTTGTTATACATTCTTTTTAAAGAAATTTAGTTAGTTTTCCTAAAAAATGTTTCTATGGACACCTAATACTGTTCTTGTACATTCTTTTTATGGAAATTTAGTTTGTTTTCCCAAAACATTAACACTATTTACTAAAAACAAGCTATCATTATTAGTTCCAATCCTTACTGTTGGCTGTTTCTATGGAAACCCAATGCTGTACTTATGGTGGCTATAAAAAAATTGTAGTAACCCTGAGAGCATGTGTGAAGTTAGATATTTTTTATACATAAATATGAAATTTGATACAGATTTAACAATAATTATTTTACATGTTTATTATTTCTCAAAGGTATTTGTACTTAATTTCAAATAATCACTAATTATCATTTAATCTCACTTAACACAGAATAATTTGATTCAAACCAGATTTTCACTTCAGCACTACGTTCGTTTATATTTATCACTCACATGGTGCCATGGGGGCCATTTTGAATGTTTTCTCAACTTTAAACTATTTACTTGTTTGATTTGATTTTATACAAATGTTCATTCTGCGGATAGCCATCGTGTTTGACTGGGTATGAGCTTGTACATCTATGATCACTCACCAAAACACACAACTCAATAATATGAAAATGCTTGATTCTACCATTCTGTCTCAGTAGCGGATCCAGAGATGGGGGGATCCAAGGGGTCCGTATGCCCCCACCCCTCACTTTTTTTTTTTTTTTTTAACTTTTTCTGTGTAAGGATGTGAAAATAAACAAAAACATTTCCCTAGTCCTATTCACGTTTGGATTCCATCTTTCAGAACTCCTGCATCCGTGCCTGAGTCTTGTATTTTGGTGAACATTTGATTGACGGGCATGACAATTAATAAACACATCTGAAACTAACCCCTCTCTGTGTCATTCTTAGTTGGTTTCAGTTTGATGTGGCTACTATTGAAAAACATTAGGCTAGGCGTCATTATTAATTTGGTAATGGGAGAGGATTCGTTATTTAACGACATGCTAGAACATTGTTTATTCACTAGATACTAGGTGTTAAACATGGTATTTTGTGTTTAATCGTCTTCAGAGGAAACACGCTATGCCACATAGGCTACTCTTTCAGATTAGAAACAAGGGATGTTTTATATGCACTTTCTCACAGACAGGACAGCACGTACCATGGCCTTTGATAAACCAGTTTTGGATCACTGGTTGGTTCAAGTAGCATGCTCCTTATCTATTGAGCCTTGCAAAACAGTCACTCTGGTTTAAAATTTCCATGCCTTGACTGAGATTTGATCCTAGTACCTGCCAGCTTATGATAATAGGAATAAGTTGATTTTAGAAAATATATATTTAATTGAAATTTTATTTTAGTTAATTTCCCTCTCATTCTAAAGATGTGGCTAATATTGAATAAATAAAACTGAGCCTAACTCTTAATTTCATAATAGAAATAAATTGATTTTAAAAACGAAATTTTATTTCAATTAATGTTTACGGGAGTGGTTCTGGATGGATATGTTTCTTCCAATAATTGCCTTTATTGGCCTTGGTATTATGACACACCAAGGGCAGAGTAGCTAATGTAAATATTCTTTATGGGCAGGTAACAAATTATGTGGTGTTCTCAATCAATTTGTCCCTTGGTAGTAAATTGTTGCAATCAGATGAGTTTCACCGACCCAGCATATAGTGCTTGCACAGTTACACATAATAACCATTGATTTGTTTTTATTTAGTTTAACCAGTGTTTTGTTTTTATTTAGTTGCCTAGACTAGTTACTAAATGTATACACAGTGTGAAGAGGTTGGATTTTCATTTTTGTCTAATATTATAATATGTAATTAAACTTAAATGTGTATTCTTTGTTTTTGTATTATATCACATGCAGGGGCATTGCAACGAAATTCATATTAGAGGGGTTGCTGCCATTTCTGAACATCAGAATTTGCCCATGAATAATTCAACAATGAATAAGGAATATATTTATGAGAATAATTGGCGGGGGGGGGCTGTAGCCCCCATCCCACCTCCCTACCCCCTGCTCTAACGCACCTGCACATTTATTCAGTGTTTAGCAGCCATTATGTAGGGAGAGGTTTAATTGGGGGAGAAGGTGTAAATGGTACAAATGCCATTCAATACAGATCTCTGTGACATTAATCAGGTTGTTGAGATGGTAAATATAATATAAATTGTGACACAGACATGTCAGGTAATGGATAGCAGCAACCCCCATCAGCCAATATGTATTTTTCATGCTGAGGGGTCGTTTGAAAACATTGAAAGCCACTGATGCCTCATGTAATCAGAATTTCTAATTTCAGAGTGTTAATTCTATTTTAAGAATGAAATGTATTCATGTTTTTTTATAGCACATTAAAATGAATTCATTTGAAATTTAATAACTGACAATACAATTGGTGAATTGTGTTTGAAAAATATTTGTTACTTTAAATATAGTTTGTTTGAATATAATTTGTTTCTTATCTTCCAGTGATTATTATTATTATTACATTAAACTTGTTTACATATTTTTATTATAACCTTTGTTTATCTACATGTAGTTCTGTTGCATTTTTCTGTCATCTTTTTTTAATTTTTGTTTGTTATTAAATCATTTAATGGAAATTGGTCTGATTTTTGGCATCATATTTATAGGCTATATTACTGATTTATTTTAATTTTAAAAATATATATATCGTCATAAGAGACATTCAATTTCATATATACTTGATGACATTATAACAAAATGTTTGATCTATTTTTGATTTTAAAATCCATTTAGTGTTTGGGAAATGAGAATTTGTCAAAACACAAATGATCCCTATGGAATTAGAATTCCATCTAATCCCAATGATTTAAATGTTTTTATTTCTTATTTCTCCACTGATTCCATTAAAAGTTATATTCACATACACACAACTAAAGAGAAAAAAACTATATCGTTTGCATACGCTATACAGATAGATTTTTTTTATTTTTATCACATGTAGTGATTGAAACCAATTTGCATATTAATTATTTTACTGTTTGAAAAATCTCACAAAGAATGAAACAAAACAGCAAAGATGGTTAAACAAAGATGTCTGATTCTCATATGTATATATGCTGTATCAGTATCCAGTCAAACCTGCTTTTGCGGCCACCTCTCTTGATGGCCACTCAACGGTCTCCCCAACGCATTTTACTATATATTTTACCTCTATATGACAACCACCTGCACAATGCCACATTTTTGTTTTTTGCTGCAAATTGTCAAGAAATGTTGGCAGTCATAAATAAAAATGTTTTATTACTTATTAGCTTTGATGAACAGCGGCCCCATAATCTTCATATAAAGGTCGTCAGTCCCTTTACTAGAGTTTACGTAAGGGTAATTAGCCAAAATCAGTGATCCTGTATAATGATTAGTGAATGCTTGGGTTCGTTAATTAAGAAGTGTTTTAAATCTGAATTAACGTTGCCACATATTCTAATCATCGGTGGACCTATATGTGCCCTGTATATAGCGGCCACCTCTCCATGATGGCCACTTTTGTCTTGTCCCATGAGTGGCCATCATAGACAGGTTCGACTGTGTATATATATATATATATATATGAACAAAACCGGAGATGGCAGATGCAGGAAGGGTAATGATTAATTTTCACGTCCTTCCACTGGTAAATATATTTTTGAAATATATATTAGAAAAGGAGAGGGGTCAAGACCCCTGGACACCGTGGAGGAGTGGAAAATATGTTTCGGATCATGAAATAAGCTGTTTTTGTTTCATTCTTTTATGGAATGTTAAAAGAGTTGTAAAGTGATTCTGAAAGCCCATACAAGCACATTGTTTAGTTTTACTCATGTAGTGACAGAATGTGAAGTTAGTGCTAATAAGCTGTCTGATTTGTTTCAAACAAACTTAAAACGGGTTTTTAATCACCATACAGGGTACATGTTTAAAGAAATCAGCTGGATTTTTGGCACCACGTTTATGTGTTCTGTTAAAATTGTGAAATCATTCATATAAATAAGAAACATTTTTCAAGTCATATTTTTTATTCTAAGCATTGTGTTTCACAATATATATTAAGAAAACATTTTATATAAAGAATTTAAAAAAAATTATATTTCAATATTTTGTTTTTAGTCCAAATAAAAATTAAGTATTTGTTGTCTGAATGAATCTTCAGAATTCATACATCTATTACAATTTTTTTTTTTAAGCTGGCATGAAAAAAATACATTGAGTAGAATGCTTAAAAAATTATTGATACATGGTCAAAATTAATGTATGTACAGACAAATAAAAACTTTTCATTATATATTTATAGTTATTCATTTTGTGTTATATGGACATCCTAGACTGAGTCTTTAAATTTGGTATCAAAAAGTTATGACCGATTCCACACTTCCCTTTCAGCACAAAAATCTTTTCTAGACTTTATATCAACATCTTCTTTTTTTTTTTTATTATTATTTTTAATGTTATGAACTTAATCCATTTAATATATATTATGTTGTTCATTTCTTATGTTTGTTTTTTCTGTTTGACAAAGATTGTACACTGATCTAAAGACAGAACAATCTGATTTAATAATTTTAACACAACAGAGTTTTCAGTAGTTTCCAAATATTTCTAATTACCTCTAATATTAATAGGAAGAACAAAATATGGTTCCTTGGTATTTTTTTAAATAGAGAATTCTGCTTTACAAATGGAATAATGGAAGAACTTTATTCTGACACCACAGCACTGGGTGGCAACTTGGAAGATACAAATTAACAGACTATATTATTATATGGGTAAATTTATATTAAATAGGTGGGTTTTTTTCCAGATTTTATCTACAAAAGTATGTGTTGAAAGGATGTACATGTAACTAACCCCTTGTGGAGTTAATTACTCCTGGCATGTTTTTCTCAGATGAATCCACCATTTGATAAAACTATTAATATTACAGTAAATATCTGTAGTATGTATCAGAACTTCAGTATGTTACAGAAATGCTCATATGTCTAGTTAGTAAAGTACCTGTAAATATATGACTTGTGCTTTACCATGAGACAATCCACTTGAATCTCAGAATTTTATTTGCTTTTATGGGTAGATGTGAAATAAAGTTCATTATTGTTCTGAGTATGTAAACTTGTAGTTATCAGTACTAATAATGGTAGCCTTTTGACAAGATATACGTGATAGCTTGTAGCTCAAAACTTTTCCACATTCCTAGAAAAGTCATCAGGAAAGATTACTTTTGTATTGAGTTACATTCTTTAAATAAAGCAATTTTATTATGTTTCATTATTATTATTTTAATTTTTTAACCAAAATAAAAGGTAAAATGTTTAACAAAAAACTGTTTCAAGTGTTAAGGGATAAGTTCACTGTATGAAGAGAAGGCTTCAGGCAAGTTTCCTTTTGTTCTGATTATTATTAAATTATTATATTTTGTTATTATTATTATATTTTGTTATTATTTTTATATTTTATTATTATTATATTTTACCATATTAGGAGGTAAAACTTTTAACAGAACTATTTTCAAATATAGTAATATTAAGGGATAAGTTCACTGTGTGATACATTTTAAAGTAGAACCCATGATATGTAATTACTTATATAAGTAATAAATAATGAAGTGTACATTAGACTAAGCATTATTTATCTTCAACCACACCAACATTTCCCACAACAATTCAGTTTTTTATTTTTTATTTCATAAACTTTCAGCATTCTGTGTCTAGCGGAAATATTTCTTTCTTTCTGAATATTCCACATAATTACCATAAAAGACACTGACAGTGGTTAGTGATACTCAAGAATTTTGACTATCACTATATGCTTAAAAAATATTATTTAACTTCCCCATTTTAATTTTATTTTCATTTGATTTGAACTTGCACTATACTGGCACACATGACAAACAATTTACATAAAGTTAGTGCTAAATATTAGCAGTGCTAGAAGTACTTGAGTAATCTGAATTTGATAAAAAAATTTGTGTATGAAACGAAATGACAAAATCTGTGTGAGCAAGACGTTGTTTTTGTGCATGTTAAAACTGATCAAAGAATCAGTGCTATTAAGCAGAAAGTTGGGAATTGTATCAATATGGTCACATATTGAATGAAGCATGTTTGTTTAATATTTTTTTATTCGTTACAACTTAAAATCATTTAAAATTGTCATCAGTTTGTTTTTCCTATTGGAGATACTGTTTTATAAACTCTCCTCTCCTTATTTTTAGCTACAGCCTGTCTCCTATGTACATTGTATGTGTCCTGTTTTCACCAACCGAGTCTCAACTCATGGCTGGCTTACCGTGCTACAGGCAAAAATAGTTGTGGGTGGAGGGGGGTGTCTATCTGGGTGTTTTCAGTTTTTGGCAAAAATAGAAATTAACCATAAGCATTAAACTTTGGTGTGGTTGCACTGATTTGCTCCAAAACGAATAAATATATTTAAAATGCATTTAATCGCCCTACACAATGAGCAAAGAAAATTTCTAACTTGATTTTCTCAAAATGGCCACTACCGCACATCCAGTTAGCAAAAGCTTATAACTTCCACATTTGTTTTAACTAGAAACATCATTTAAGCACCAAAGTAAAGAGCAGCTTCAGAAGATTTCAGAAATGTAAATATCTCAAAAGTGCCAAAATTCAAGTTAAGACTCATTTTGTAAAAACAGGTCACATATATACATTGTATATGTACTAGTATGTAATATATATATATATATATATATATATATATATATATATGAATAGGAAAATGATGACTTATGAATGACTTTTATTGTGTGTTTTGTATTTTGTTTGTTCAACGTCTGTTCCATTGTGTTTGTGTTTTTCTCATTTTATGGTGGTTTATTTAATTCTGATGATTCTGAGCCAACTTGATCAGACAGCTGAGTGACCAGTCATTCTCAGATAGTTGCTATGAAGCAGTCGGATTGAAAATCGCTCATTAATTAAAACAAACCTTCAGTCTTCTTAACTTTCTTCTTTATAAATCTTGTTTCTTATGTTGCAACAAATACAAAATCTCTACATATCCATTAGAGGTTCAGGCATGCTGTGTTTGACATTCAACTTGGCTTTTTGACTTTTTAGGAAACCCACTTCTGCTACCATGTAGGCAAAATGTACTTGAGCTTTGCGAAAAGATATATTTTATATACATTTTCTCACAAGCAGGATAACATAAACCACAGTTTTTGTATTATCCATGCACCCATGAAATGGATCAATCTGTGTTGGTGGTTACATGCATCTTCATTTAGGCCACACCAGTTTTATTTGTTGGTTTACATGTGGACCTAGTTAAAACAGCAGGATAGAAGATGGAATAAAAATGATTTTCAGAATTTTATTTGGCTTTATGAGCAAAATGCTTAAAAATCAGATAGGATGGAATACATTTGTAATAATTTCTTTGAACCTGTTATTTTTGTTGTTGTGGATAATACTGTATATTATTTTAATTATATATTTATGCCTTAGTCTGTCACTGAGACTGACCAACTGAAGTTTCACTTGGTCACCTCATTGTTTCTGTGTATAAATGGCCTCATGCTTATTTTAAGTTTAGACTTAGACTGTTATTAAGTCTGGGCACCCAATGGCCAGTATTTGTTTTTGTCCTGGAGTGGAGTGGAGGTTATTAAAGAAATATTTTTATCTACTCAGTTTAGAAAAAGGACTTAGGCATTTATCGTATTAGTCTGACGATATGCAATTTGTGTATCGTCAGACTAATACGATAACTGATTAAGTAATGTTTTTTCCCTATTTTGAGAAAAATATCCTGGTTACAATTTTGGATAAAAGTGCCTAAGTCACTCAGTTCTGATAAGCAGTATTACAACAGTAAATTTAATTGGTTAAAAATGAGGTTATGACTTAGGCACTAATGTTGATGTTAATGGAAGGGAGATAATATATCAAACTCAATTTGGCCAAAAAATGACGGTCAGTTATCGTATTAGTCTGATGATATAGAAGTATAAACTAATAAAAATGTTTTTTTTTATAAAAGTGTATATAAGAATAGAGCTAGTTTCCTAATTTTGATCATCATTTCTCATGTGTTCCGTAATCATTTGCAACTTAACATAAACCACAGTAGGCTTTAGTTATGATATTTTCACAAACTCCTCATATCAGCCAGGTTTAGGCAATACTTCTAGAGGACATCTTGTTATGTCAAAAGTCTTCATTAACTGTCACATGTTATTGTTGTTTTGTACCATTTTCTTGGTAGCCATGGATCCAGTTTTTAATATAGTCAATCACACAAGATCTGGCACATTAAATTGTTGGGTAGTTCAGTTAAATATTAAGTACCAAAAGGTCAACATAATTACTTAAAGGTATACAATGGGGTGTTTAAAAAATTTAACATCTTTTAGAAATAAATCACCACAATACAAATTTACACTTTCAAAAAAACGGTTTCAAGATATTTTTCATGAGAGCTGCCGCTGTAACTAATAAATAAAATCACAACAGTAGTCATTTTGGAACTGATAATGACATCACAGTAATTTCCATGTTTTGTTTTACAACACCATTAGAACACAAATGGAAGTACTCTCCACAAGTTTGTTTGTGTTTATAGGTAACATTCACTGTATCAATATTCACTATAAATATTGCTATTATTTTATTACATGTTGCATCTTTCTACATTGTTTTATATTATATATTATTTGCAAGTTCTAGCTTAGAATAGTGGGGATTTGTTGTTGGTTTTGTTTTTTCACTTCCAGTATTTTTCTTGTTATCCTGTTTTGTATGTATATATTATATATATATACACCATTAGAGTAGAAAGGTGCTGGAAAGTGGGGTGGGGGGCACACACAGACATATACATATATTTACATTTGAAAATGAATACATATATATAATATAAAAAATATCTAAAAAGTGGGATACTCATGGCCCCCACCCCTCCACCCTGCTTCTTATGCCAGTGTATGCAGTTAGCACAAAACACATTTTACATAAAACATTAAAGGTATGTTCCTTAGATCTTGGATCTGTTCCTTTCATCTTTACACAATGTCTGCATTGAACAGTTTCTATTGAATCCGAGGTTTACTTGTGTATTCAGCTTTCACTTGTATTGATTATGTACTTGAGTGTGCAATAATGATCCAGTAGTAGGACAATGGATTATGGTTCAAAATCTGTCAGAGGCTAGCTCGTGCTTGACTCTGTGTTAAAATTTCCAGATATTTGATATCCAGTAGCCGATAATAATAAACTAGTGTTCTGTTGAGGTATGGATAAAACTAAAATAATAAATCTTGTTATAACCCACATGTTTTCTATGCTATACAAGCTTTTCTACATTTCGTTGTAGGCTACTCATGAATAAACCAAGTAATTAAACAAAGTAGGCAGAAGTGAATCATATAAATTATAACAATTATAATTTACTTCTGTTAAAATTATAAGTTAAAATTTGCTTCTGTTATTCTCTTATGTAACTGTAACTTTGTGCTTATTTGTATCTACGTATTCAACTGTTCAATATAGTTTGATTTTGTGCTACTTTTTCTTTTTTATATAACTTATATTTAATCATCTGTTCAGTAGTTTCATTTTGTGCTACTTTTTTCTTTTTTTATATAACTAACTGCTACATTGTATCTACATGTTAAATATAGTTTGATTTTGTGCTATTTTTTTTGTTTTATATAACTGAAACTGTGCTACATTGTATCTATGTATTCAACTGTTCTATATAGTTTAATTTTGTGCTACTTTTTCTGTTTTATATATAACTAACTTTGTGTTAAATGTATTTACACTTGTAACTATATGCACACGAATTTTGTTTTGTACATTGTATATAATTTACATGTATTAATAAAACTGAACACAATTTGTAATTGAATGGTGTTTGTTTTGTTATCAAGGAATCCATGAAATGTGTTGTTGTATTAGGATGTATTAAATAACCAGCCCACAAATATTATAACTATTTTTATCCCCACCCCCGGGCAGGATTTACCTTGTGGATCCGGGGCATATCAGGCTTGGGGGACACACAACATAGAAATTTAATTGCATAACAAAAAAATGAAGTAAAATGAATAGAACAAATATTATTATTACTTTTTTTTTTTTTTTTTTTTAAAGGTGGTCCTTTGTCTGGGTGCAATTGCAACTTATAAATCTATAAAAAAAATATTAAAAATTCTTTAACATTAAATAAAAATATAAAATGTCCAAATCGCAAAATTTAGGGGAACGGGACACAATCCACACACCCTAGATCCGCCACTGATGACTATGTCACTATTATCAGTATATAAAAACTTCGTACATTTAATTTTTTATATTAATTCCCATATGTGGAAAGAAGTCGCTTATTACAAAAGTCTGCTTATTATAATTGTCAGTTTATTCCATGATTTACGTCACGACATGTGCAGACCCGCAGTTTAAGTATGTGTTAGGTAGCCACGGTTATATCAGGACGAACTATCGAATGACAACTGTATGTTAAATTCCTGACAATTTTCAGCCAATCGTGATGTTTATGGGCGTGTCCTAACCGAAATCACCTGAATGTGTATCCGTGACAAAATGTTTACGGGGAAATCTATTAATCGTACACCGTCAAAATATGGCGACATACTTCAAAGCGATCAACGATATATTTTGGAGTCCTAGCTTCTGGTTGCCAGAGGGTTTCGTTTGGAAAGATTTAGAGCCGAAAGATAGCGAAACTTATTATCCACGGATTCAAGATGTAAATTGGTGTGTTGTGTTCGGAGTTATTTTACTTGGCGTGCGTTACGTTTTTGAAAGGTAGGACAATTATAACTTTTAATACACAAACAACAACAAATTAACATCGTGCACATGTGCCTAAAATAACTGTTTTAAAAATACAGTGATATAATATGTTTAATTACTGATTAGTGTAGAAGCAGAAAAACTAATTTAGCGATGACACAACATATTGTTTGATTATGAGGTATTTTGTTTACAAAAGTTGAAGTAGCTTAATTTCCCCTTAAATGATAAATCATGTTTAACCATCATTCAGTTGTAAACAAATTTAAATAATGGCAATAACAACAAAAAATAGCAATATTATTTATTAACAATAAAACAATACTTTCTTTAACAAACAAAATGAATCTTGTAAATGATTCCAGTGGTGGATCTGGGTGGGTGTCTTAGGTCAGGGGCCTAAATTTTGGGAATTAATAGTTTTTAATGTTCTTTAAGGGTTCCCTAAATGGATTTTCTGGATCCTGCACTGGATTCACCATAGTCTCGGTGGAAAAGAACAGAATTGTATTTAACACAGGCTTTTATTTTTATTTTCGGACGAGGTGCAGGCACGGATGCAGGATTTCTGAAAGGGGGGATGGGGTCAAAAAGTGACGAGTAGATAGAAATAGGTGAAAAAATTGTACATTTTCATGTCCTTCCACTCGTAAAACGGTAAAAAATAATTTGATAAAAGGGGGTGTCTTGGACCCCCTGGATCCGCTAGTGAGGTGGGGGGTGTATGTGATTATTATTATTAATTTTTTTATTGAAAGAACTGTGTGGAGGAGCCATTACACACAATGTCACACCCAATATTTTTTTACTATAGAGGAGAATAAAACTTATATTTTGTAACAAATTGTTGGGGGTGGGGGAAATTATAATGGCAATGATGAATAAATATATATTATATATTTATGATATATAAATTACAATTAATCATTATAGGCTAAATATGTTAAAGAAGTGATATTTCTTGTATACAATATCTCATTTTATGTACATTCAATTGGATTATTTCTATATTCAATTATCATTTTTATAAGATTAAATTAAATCAATATAATTATAAATAATATTTATGCACTTATAATTAATACTTCAAATGTTTTGTTTAAATAGTAATTCATGAATATTTAAAATATACAATTCAGTGTTTTGTTTATGTAATATTATAACTTTTTTAGCTGGTAGGTACTGGGATCAAATCTCAGTTGAGGCATAGGATTTAAATTTTTTAATACTGATTCCAACATAGAGGGAGTACTCATTGGGTAGGTGTATGTCACTTGACAGGGCTGTTGGGGTTCAGTAGAGAGACCTACCCCAACTCCTACTCTCTGACACAGCATATATGCTGTGTATGAAAATGTCAATTCAACATGACCTCTTAAATGTAATGTAATAGCAATGGAGAACCTTGAAGTGAATTTAATTGATATTATGTTCAAACACTTGAATGTGATCGTTTGACTGTCTGTCAAGTATTGCCACTTATCTCAATGTTCATGAACTAGATTATAATCAGTTATTGACAATATTCCAAAAATATAGTAAAACCACAATAAACTTAAGCCTTAGACTAAAAAAACAACAACATTTTTTCCGTTAATCTGACTGACACCACTTAAAAACTGCTGATCCTAAACCTTTTTTTTTCCATAAAAATTGTAAGTTGTACTTTCAGTCATTTTTGGTTGTTTATTTTGGTAATTTTCAGCAGTTTTTTATGGTAACCACTTCCTGTATGCAGCAACACCAACATGTGTGCAGCTATCTTGTCTGTCAATGTGAAGAAAAGCCCGCATTTTTCAGGGGTTAAATGCTTTAATAAAAAAAAAAATATATATATATAGGGAATAGGGAAACACAGGTTTTAGTTTTTTTTGGCCTTAGACATAATTGTTTCCTGGAACATAATGATTAAAAATAGATAGTGTTGATGCTTCAATGCAGGGTTTCACATGACGCAGGAATCCTGCGTATTCGACGCAATATTTCGCTAAAATACTCCTAAATAAAATATGTGTGCATCATGGTTGACAGAAAATATTTCCGACGTCAAACATTTTAAATTTTTGTTATGACAAGAAAAAACAATGGATACAAATGTATCAGTATAATCAAGATAGAATAGTGGATAATGGATATAATATATGCATGTAATATAAACAAGACAGTTTATTTAGTTAATTATGTTATTGAAATAATATGCTTGACTCCCATTTTTGAATGCTTGACTCCCAAAATAAAACCCTGTGAGT
>JAULBS010001127.1:0-42913 GCA_032355785.1 Symmetromphalus regularis | reverse complement strand
AAAATTATTGTAACAACCCATGTTTTTTCCCTTGGCATGGGTTGATTTTGTAAATAAGGGATTGGAACTGAAAAAAATATTAAAGTTATAAAAAAATAAAGTTATAAAAAAAAAAATCTCCTAAAACAAAATGCGTTCCTCGCACAACTCTGTTTCCTGTAATCATGGCCACCAGAACTGGGGTGGCAATTGCCACCCCAATAATTTGTCCAGAAGCCATTCAAATAGTTTTCCTAATATCTACATTTCAAATTTCCCCGGGCTAGCATGTGACCCCATTAGCCCTCAACATTGTTATTCCACCACCCCAATGTCACAACCGTTCTGGCAGCCCGTATAATAAGATATAATCAATGTGTATAACTATAAAGATTGCCAATATGAGGTAGAATTTCTTCCAGTACTCAAGCATTTCTATCATCCAGTCATACAAGACAAAATACTATTCTTCAAGAGAAGTGACATATCAAAACACTAGTGTGTTCCTTTGAAAAACAAGAACAACAAAAAAAAAAACAGCTGTTTAAACATTATGTACAATGTACACAATACATAAAAGTGTTTAGTTAACAAATTTTCTTACATTTTATGCTTGTTATAGTAACAAGAATGACGTGAAAAACAGCAAAAAAAAATTTACAAATTGTATTTTGGCAAAGAAAATGTAATATTAAAAATATCTTTTTCCAAATTTGTATAAATAATTATTTGATCTTTTATTTCAAGTCCTATATCTTTTACCTTTTTGTCATACTAGAGCAAGAAAGAAAGTTATTGATAAAAACAACAGAAAATTACATGGTCAATAGACTGTCATATGAAGTTATAAATAAAAATGAAAAACATTTATGAGTCCAATATAAAAACTAATATGAGTCTACAATTGTTATATGATCTATTTTCTTCATTGTCCACAAAACTATCAACACTTGTCAGGAGTAGAAAAACTGTTGTCCAGTCTCAACGTGGGGCTGGGAGATATTTTTGTAAGTCTGCACAACAGACAGTTATTTTGTGGTTATACTCACACAATGTTTTAAGTATAATAATTCTACATCATTCTGAAGTATCAAAATATCTGTAAAACGTATTCCACCACTTCATTTATTCGTAAATCATTAAAAACAACATTTAAAGAATTATAATTTTTTTTTTTAAATGGAAATTGAAATCTTAATAAAATCATTATTTTAAGGATAATAATTTCAGTTCTCTCCATCATGGGAGAGTGACTGCTCACTGTCACGTGATGCTCACCTGAAATATGGCAAATGTTAATGTCCTTGCCTTGTTATTTTGTTTTACCCAGCGAAATGTAAAAATTGGCAAAACTGCTCTGTTTGAAATATCTGGAATGATTTTCAGGTGATCAATAGATTGCTGTCCTACTATTTCCAAGTGAAGAGGACTAAATTTGTGTGTGGAGTGGGGTTAAAAAAATATCAACAACTGTTGATTACCCTTAATGATGATCATATCATGCACTTGCATAGGATCAAATCATGATTAAATTTGAAAAAAAAAAAAGTAATTTCAAACGGTACTCCATTACTACAACAAAGATGACTTCCATGATGCAGAGGAAATAAAATCTTTTAAGAACATTGTCCGTTAGATTTATCTCAATTAAAGCTGGACTGTGGACAAGTTTTTAGCGGAAGAGTATATGCCTGAACCCATTCTGGCATAACAATCTGCCTGAAATGCTTTCTTATCAAATGTTTCTGTGTTGTACTTGTTTCGAACTTGATCTCTCAGTCGCTGAGATTCATGTGCAATCGCTCTTGTCTGAAAGAAGTTAAATAATATAAAACATAGAAAATAATATAAAATACAGACAATATGGTGCAGCAGTATAAAATTTAATTTAATCATTAAAATGTTGACTGAAATCATGAACTATTTTTAGATTTTATTCATACCAATTTTAAGGGTAAGAGGATTTAAACATTTATATTCTATACAAACAGCAAAATGGCAATAATTGTAAACAAGAACAAATTCTCCCATTAACAGCTATTATCTACTTTAGATAACACAACAATTATCTTACCTGCATGATGGCCATTTCTTTTTCTTCCTGCAGCAACAGTGACTTTCTCATCTTAGCATTGACAGTCTTTTCAAGATTCTTATGCCATAGCATCAACTCCTCTTGAACCCTGAAAATAAGCAATCCGTTTTGTTAAAACACATTTCAAACTGGTATTTGCTTACTCTAAACATGTTACAGACATTACATGAAAAGCAACAAATTTTATATATTATATTTCCATAACATTTTCACAAATACATTATCTTTAACAGCATTTAACAAACCAGCACATTATTTATAATAATGTTTAGTGAACTGATGAAATTATGTGAAAATATATTCTACAAATTCTATCAAGCAAACAAAACTAAAACTTGTAACATACCTAATAAACAAAAGTGTTAATCAACCTATCCAACTTCAAATTTGCAAATTTGCAAATCTATTGTAACATATGTCTGTAATTATCGTTTGGGATCAGATATAATTAGCATATTTTCAGCAATACAAAATGAGGATCCAATAAAAGTGACAATTTCATACAGCATCTCTGTAATTAATGGAATAATATTCAACAATATGCTCACTTTTTAATATTTGCTTTCTGTTCCTTTTCTTTTTCAACTCGTTCTTTGTGAGCTCTCTCTGCTTTCATTTCATTTGTTCTAACAACTGTCTCCTCTGCATACTCTTCAGCCTGGTCGTATTACAGTTAGAAATACATATTAATTATAAAATATCCATTTAACCATCATTTCTTATTATGATAATTCAATAAAAGCACTTTTTTTTTTTAATTATAATAATTTAAGTTCAAAAGCTTTTCTTTAAACACACCATTGGTATGACAACATGTACACTGAAATGTGCCTCCTCCACACAGCCCATCACCCAAAAAGGTGATGTATTAACAAAAACGGAAAACAAAAACATTTCTCAATTTACAAAAGGTATTTTGTTGTTTTTGTCACATGCTGTAGGAACTTAGTGGTGATGACCACTTATGTAAAGCAAAATAATAATATAAAAGTTACCTTATACTTTACAAAAACATTGTATTAAGCTGTAATTTGTTACACAGATGTTAAGGACAACATCCCTATACTCTGTCATAATTGGTGGATAGTTTTTTCCTAATAGAATTATCCTATAACTAAACCACATTCTCACCTTTTTCCTTTGCTCCAACAAACCTTCTCGCCAGGCTGCCATCTGGTCATCCAATCTTTTCTGGGCCAGTCTTGCCCGCTGTAACTTTTTCTCTCTGTGTTGACTAAACAAACACAAACAAATGTTTTTTTTAGCTATTTCAAAGAAAGCACCCCGCACTGTGGCTAATCATTGGCTATTAGGTATCAGTCTCACCATATTTGTGACTCAGTCTTTAGAGCTAAAAGAGACATTTCCCTCAAACAGGACCGCACATACCAAAGCCTTTTTACCCGAGTCATGGACCACTGACTGGAACAAGAAATAAACCAAAGGTGGAGCTACATCCTGCTCCTTTTTCTAACTACTAGACTAAAGATCTTGATCAGACTAAAGCTGTAATTTAAATTATATGATCATAATTAGATGATTTCACAGTAAATAATGTTGAAAAATAAACAAAACTTTACAGTAGTGAAACACTTTATCTGATGCTAACACAAGACCAAATTTCAAAACCTCTAAAATCACATGGCTATAAGAATTAATGGAAGCCAAAACTACACGAAAAGGGTGTATACTACCATAATATACTAAGTGTTCAAATATTTAAAGTCAATAGGAATTAAAAGAAAAAGTAACAAAATACATTGGCTATAAATATTTTAACAAGACAGTAGTACCCAGTATTTAACAATTAAATAAAACAACCCTTACTGGATGATTGAAAGATTGTGAAGCTTCGTGTTCAAAACATGTTCAAATTTAGAAGCTGCCTTATTGTGTTTCGTATCCAAGGAACTTCTCAGAATATCTTCTTCTTTCCTGTAATCACAATGTAAACCAGGAATTTAATTCAAATGTGATGACTACACAGGAAAGGATTGTTTGTTTAACGACACCCCCGCGGCTATTAGGTATCAGACATATTATGTCTTACAAGTCATAGTCTTTAGAGGAAAGCTGCTACAGCTGCATAGGTTACTCTTAACAGCAATGGATCTTTTATGTGCACTTTCATGACAGCACGTACCATGGCCTGTGATAAACCAGTTGTGGACCACTGTTTGGTGCAAATCACATACACCTACCCACTGAGCCTTGCGGAGCACTCACTCTGAGTTAGAGCCAGTATCGAGATTAAAAATCTTAGTACCTACCATCCTTGAGTCAAAACGTTTAACCACTGCACCATCAAATCTGGTGTGACTACATGGATGCAGTAATTAATTAATAATTTTACTCATAACAATGCACTGGTATTAAAATGCAAAACACATTAGTCAAAATATGTATTTTAGTGTACACCTTTTATAATACACTGATTTCATGATGTATTTATTTCATAATTTATATTAAAAAAATTATATTTTATATAAATAACAATTTTTTTTTAAATCATTATGTACATGTATTTTAACCTTGACAGACATGATACATGCATGAACGGTTAATTAACCAATTCCTCTAAAATTGGTACAGTCAAAAGCTATGTAATGTGTAATACATTTGTTAGCACTTATTAATTGCAAAGGGGCACATGGTTTCATATACATAAAGAAATAAAATTTTTCCTCAACCAACACAAGTTACTTTCTACAATAAGCATTTCTGAACTGACCTTTGAATTTGTTCAGTGTGTTTCTTTCTCTCTTCAAATAATTCTCTCTCTTGCCTATTGGCTTTTAATTTTCTCTAAAAGGATATGAAGAAAATTAAAATAACAAGAATTTTTTAACATTCATGCCATGTTGATCTTAACTGCAAAATGCATTTCTTAGAAAGAATTTTTTTTTCAGTCTTATCTGCTTGTTATCACAAACCATTTTTAACTTTAAAAAAAGCAATATGTGCTATAGTTGTTAAAAGAGAAGAACAGTGGTCAGTGTTCCACAAGTATTTAAGAGGCTTGAGCTTGATGCCTACCTATTTAGTAACATAATTAAGAATTCTCCACTAGTTGTCAAAACGTCCACTATCCAGTATGAGGATAAAACTATTAATCTTCAATATTTAAGACAAAAAGCACTATTAAAATAGTTTTAAATTAGAAAATAAAAAACAAGTGATGGGGTCTTAACTATCAGACATAGGGTTTTACATTCTGAAGACTAACTCAGAGCTGCATTTCAAACATTATTGGATAGATGTTAAAATAATAATAAGTTAAGTAATTCTGATTTATAAACATTTCTGAATCAACACCTTTTTTCAATTAAATTCAGATTATCTATGTCCTACAATTTCATCCACTGCACATTTCCAAAATGTTAAAGTACTAGTTTACTAAGATAAATACTCATACCAAGCTTTCTTCATGAATTCGGGCTTGTTTTTTCAATGCAGCTGTTTTTAGATCTTGTAATATTTTCTGATGTACAAGTTTGTTCATTTCGTCTTCATCCTTTTCAAGAAACTGTAAATTTTTCTCCTGAAAGAAATAGATATTGATAATGTCAATGAAGGAAATCTTTAACACAAAAGCATACAAATTATTGTGAATAATAACTTTCTGGCAGAAATGTTTTTGAAAATGGTCAATCCTTGTGACAGGCTTGGAATTTCTAGAATAAGTCAAAAATATTTGTTCTACAGTAATCATAGTCTTATAATTAATAGTAAAATTTAAAACATAAAGAATGGTTTAAACGTATCATCACTGTTCTGACAAAGGAGTGAATATTCAAAATTTTATAAATTAACATAAAATGATTTTTTATGTTAATAGGGCTGTAGGTTTTGAGTCTGAAAATAACAACTTCATCTTTCACTCCTTTAATTAGTTAATTAATTTTAGACATGGCAAATCAATGGGAGGTCAAATTTTTAAAATGTTATTGTCATTTGGCAAAATTGCATATTTGCCCCTTTGTCAGCGCAGGGACGATATATATATATTTAAAATAAAATACTGTTTTGTCATAACAGCATTTTAGCTAATGACTACATTACTGATAAACATATAGACAAATGTTCCTATGTGTAATCAATTTGTCAGTGTTCTGACGAAAGGGTGAATATTCAAAATTTTATAAACTGACATAAAATTACTTTTTTATGTTAATAGGGCCATAAAATTTGCTTTAGAAAAAAAAAATCATCTTTCACTCCTTTAATTAGTTAATTAATTAATTTTAGACAAGGCAAATCAATGAGATGTCAAATTTTAAAAATGTTATTACGTAAGTTTGCAAAATTGCATATTCGACCCTTGTCACTAATAGAAGACAGATGTTCTACGGATTTTACTACCAGTTTATTGCATTGAGAAATGCAAATAACTCATTAATATATGAGGTCGTCCATAAAGTATGTCAAACTTAGGAATGGTGGGAAGATCTGTAGCCCAGCACAACACATTTTGTGTCATTACAAAGGATGGTAAGGTCTCCAAAACATCTAAAAACAGTGTGACAAACTTTATGGATGATCCTAATGCAATTCTGTTATTTCCTTCCAGACCAGAAGTAAAGACTGATGATCATAGAAACGTATTCTTGCTAGTAAATCAACTGTATTTGGATTATCTGTCACAGTTGAACTGATATCAAGAAAATTTATAAACCAAAACCGTCATACCTGAATACTTTTTCGTAATTTCTCCTTCTCTTTTTGTTCAGCAAGCTTAATCTCCTGTGCAAAACAACATTAGTGATTTCACTAAGAACCACAAATGAAAGTGAGAGATAAAAAAAAAATTCTGCAGTTTTAGACATAGTAAAAAGATAGTGCAGAGATTAAAGTCAAAAGGTTAGTTCTTAGGGTCTACAGAATGTGAACACTGAAGATTGTACCAGGTTGAACAAAACTTTACAATTCTGTTTTTGTAACTTATTAGTAAAGCTGGCTTTCTACTGATGCAGCTTCCAGTAAACTATTAAAAATCTACATTTGATATTTCAATATGTGTCTAATTGCAGTTTCCAATGGGAAGCTAGCTATCTTAACACTGTCTAATAGATCAAAGAATTAAAACACAAGGAATTTTAACATTTTAAATATTAAGAAAATAGTTTATCATGCAATTGGAAAAATATGATAGCTGTATGTTACCAGTATATCATGCCACAAAAACCCCCTTTGATTTGTTACCATTGTAATATTTGCACAGTAAAGTAGATATCTGAGGAAGAAACTGATTATATGTAAAAACTGATGTGATGTCTACTAGTACGAAGACATTATTTGCTCATGAGTCAGCAATGGAGCTGCAATCCCTGACATCCACTAAATTTCAATGTAAGTTGTAACTATTTCTAGTGTCCTATGTTTCATTTGTTGTTTAGTTAAAATTTAAAATGTTGTTACACACAAGTATTTGTGTAAAACGTGGAGCCTGTTATGGTGGATAATTAGTTAATTCCAGGTTCACTTTTAGCAGGTGATACTTTAATTTGTCAAAGTTATGTTAGTGTATGTTAAAAACAGCACAATGTTATGACAACATATAAACACCACACAGGTGGATCCAGGTAGTTCGACACTCCAACCCTTCTTAGCATCAATTGTTTTACTATTATAATTGGGTTAAATCAACTTTAGCCCTCATGCAATATTAAAAATCTTTAAAATATTTTTAGACCCCACCCCTTCCAGATTTTACACATGCACCCCTACACCAGAATTACTTTAAAACCACTACAACTTTTAATACCTTCATTAGAAGCTGTTTTGAAAACGATGTTTCCCACTTCTGTGTCTTGTCCTGAATAGTTTTTGCTTTTTCTTCAAGCAATTCCTCCTCAGATTGTTTCTTTTGGAGATCTTTGTTCTGCTGCAAACAATTAAAAATATATAAAAGTAAGAACATCTTTTGAAAATTAATTATGAAAAAATCCTTGTATTTTGTACAAGATGAGTAAATCTTTTCAACTTGTGTTAAAACATCAAATATCTGCAATATTAGATGTCTTAAAATATATCTTCAACCTTACAGAAATTCACTTGTATATTATTATACATTTTCAACTACAACTTTAACCTTGTTATCACTAAGAAGTCTGTTTTCCTCTGCTAACATCTGCCTTCTTCTGACTTCAGATTGTTCCCTAATTGCTTGCTCTCTCCTTCTTTCCTCATCCCAAGCTAAATGGGCCTTGCGACTTTCCTTGTTCAAAGCTCTTTCCTCAACTCGCTTTTCCTTCATTAATTTGATTATTTTCATATCCTACAAATTAAAAATAATATATTTATTAAATCCATTATTATTATGCATCTTTTATCATCAAGATTAGTTAGTAGAAGAATAATTACCATAAGACTAAGTCTGCTATTTAGTGGTGTTCAGATTAGTTAAGATAACTGATGGATTCCAGGTTACATAAAACAGTTATTATGACCATGAACCCTGTTGGTTCATTATGGAATTTTTATGGTATTCCAAATGATATACATATAAAACCAGTCCTTGATATTCAAACAATGTTGCGACAACCTTTAATTGCTTAATTGCCATCACTAATTTGTTTTGTAAAAGTCATTGCAATGGCAATTTCAACAAAATGAGCAAATTGCATAATATATAAATAGTTACACAATGGCAGGAAAATGTTGAAACAAACCAATTATATGGAAGCTTTTATGATGGCACTGCCAATTGCTGGCATGTAAAGAAAGGTGTAAAACTGTAACTACAAATGTTTGTATATTATTATTAACTACAAATGTTTGTACATTATTATTAAGGATATCAGTTTTGTAATGGATATTTTGACATATATTTTTGTTTTGCAATTCTAAGACAGAGTGGTGGAAAATTGTCAGAAAATCTGTTGATTTGACATGGAATGACGCATTATTTATTCCAAGTTTGTAGTCATTACCTAAAATTGTTGATAACTGATTATGACTGATGACTAACTGGTTCAATAAACCAATAATCAAATATGACATCTCAACCAACTCCCATCAGTACAGCTATGTTGAAAGTTTAAATCTCTTGTAAAATGATTGGAGATGCCTTAATACAGAGTTATGCCTGTTATCCAATCACATTTTTTAGATGTTTAAACAAAATCTCACTCTTGAAGGAATCTTCAAGTTGGTCTTGAAAGCAGCAGATTTATTTCCCTTGATTCGTGCACTGCCAGGTCTCGATATCTGTGATGTTCTACTTTGTGATGGAATAGATGTTCTCACTTCTGGGTTTGATGTTCTACAGTGTTTTGTTATAACTGCTGTGGCTGTGCTTCTGAGTGCAACTGATTTATTTCCACCAACAGAGGAAGCATTCTGACTTTGTTTTGAAGGCTTCTGGCTACATAAATAACAAATAATACTGTTACTGAAATGATGATATCAACAATACTTTGCACAAGGATTTAGGTTTTGTTTTACTTTATTCATTAATGAATGAAAATAAACTCATTTGAGATCTTAAACAATGAATAATCTGCTGTCAGATAAATTAATCCTGTATTATGTGGTTACTCAAGAGAAAGAATAGGAAATAAATGTTGAAATCTAGTTCCTGAGTTTCATTACATTCAACAGCTTAATATTAAATGTATAAAGCCCACAGGGCAGGCTACTTTTCCCAAAACCTGGAGATGTTGCTTGGTCTGGATTAATAGTGAAAGTAAATGATAGTGATACATACACAACTGATTTCATTGATTTTCCTTCTTTACGTGAAAGGAGTTCCTTCTTTAGTTTCAAACTCTCTTCATGTAGTTCTTTAGCTCTGAAAGGAAATAAAAAGAATAAACAATGACATTATGTGTACATTTATAGATAGATCCTTCTGACTTACATTTAATTAAAAATCTGTGATGTAGCTTTCATTTAACGTAATAGTAACAAACCTTCGATTGATTTCATCGTTAGTATAACGCTCGTGCCCCACTGATGTTGTCCATGCTGTCCTCCTTCTCTGCAAACTGCCCTGATCCATTTCCGAATCTGTAATTTCATAAACACTTTATTTTTTAAAAGCAGCCGTATACGGGTAATTTTTGTTTACTCTTTGTAAGCTGTGTTAATTGTAACAAATGCAGATACAGGAATTTCCAAAAAGGGGAAGTGCAAAATGTTAAAGAAAAACAAAATGAGGACGTTAAATGACATTTCATAACAGGAATACACACAGCCTGCCCCCCAAAAAGGATGGAAGATGGGACAGCTGAGTGATTTGAGGTATATAGACTATACAGCCATTTACTGTTAATATAAAATGACCAGTACTTAGGATTTTATGGAATTAGGAGATTGCAAATAATTAATGATTACTACATTACTTGTATTCATATTTGTATATTTATCAAGCAGAACAGTTTTGGATTTGCTAACAAAAATATAACAGACAGGCTTGATGACCCATCAAGCAATATAAAATCCGCATTAAAGGCATAGTCCCACAGAATTTAAGGTGCTTTATGCTCTAAATATTGATTACGAATTAAACTTACATGCATTTGTTATACTAGATCTTATTTTCATATTACGCAAGAGATTTTAACTGATCCATGGTATAGGGAATTCCACGAAGAGTCGATCAATTTTTTTCACACTTACAAATTTCAAGATCAGATCTCCCCGTGGGGCGAAATAAATTTGTACAAAAAGTTTTTGCACCTATAAAAATATTCAGAAGTTATAAAATAACGGCTAATGGGGGAATACCCATCACATAACTCAAAATAATTTATATACATCACACCTTCAATGGAAAAAAAACTTTATTTTTTTTTCTATTTATTTGTCCATGAGCATAATTCATTATTATTTTTAAAATATTTATAATAAGTTCCATGCAGTGGTTATGGAAGTAGTTGAATGAAGTATTTCTTTGGGCAAATCAAATGTTTATATTTAAAATTAATTCTTTGTTTGGAAATTAATTAGGTCATGGGTCCGTGGGAGTAAGCGTTTAATGCAAATCACATGTCTTACTAATATACCTGTGCTGATTATTGCACTATATTTGCTCTTGTGTGTCACGGTTTTGAAGTTGTGTTCTTTAGATTGCTCTTCTTCAATAATTCTATTCCTTTCATCTCTGCACAACTGCAACTTTTCTGAAAAAAACCCAGTTACAATCTAATAAAATGAAGAATAAGGGTTAGATAAAAGATAGTAGTTCATAAAATCCTGTAGAGAAATGGATTATTAGACAGAAAAAAAGAAAAACAAAATGCTAGGATGGCAAAACTGTAATCAATGACAAATTTCTGTCAAACAATAACATTTAATATTAACCTTTCCATCAAACTTCTTGTTTAAACTTTAATATCAAGAGCAAAAATAAACAGTGACTTAATAGTACATTAGAGAATAGACAACATTAGACATGTAACTGTATTTGACATAAAATGCTGCATACATGTGACATACACTTAGTAAACAAACATCTTTTTTTAAATACACAAAAACAAGAAAAAGATCCCTTAAACTTAAGTACTGATGTGGCATTATGATACTTAGAGATCAATTTAAAATGTTTAAACTGATTACATAAAATTATAAGCAAACCTTTCTACTCTTAGTAAAACAATATATTTTTAAAATTCTTAATAAAGTATGTTAAAACACAGGATCAATAAATGCACAAATAAATATACTAGAACGATTTTATTTTTTTAGAACCTACTCAGTCTGGCTTGTTCTTCTTCATCATAAATATTGTAGATAGTTCTTAGAGCAATATCTTGTGGAAGCATTTCTTCCTGAAACTCTGCAAGCGGCTTATATAAAAGATCAACTGGCTAAAAAAGAACAAAGTTAGAAACGGTTCAACAATTTGCTCTATGGTTACATTACTAAGGTGATCAAAGATTATTTGAGATTAAAGACATTTTAAGGAGCCATATATTTAGTGTATATACACGACCCAGTACACATTACATTTTACACCATTCCATCACTGATGCCTTTGACACCCTATATACATAATTAATTAATGACTTATACTTATTAAAAGTATCACACATAATTATAGTCAATATACAGGCTAGGTCAAACGTTACTTTACCATAATATTATTTTATTAACATAGTTATATTTCAACTAAATAAAGTGTCCATCGAGTTATATTTCAACTTTAAACAGTGTAAAGTAATTTTCAGCCCACGCTAAAAATACAATGAAATTAAATTTAAAAATAATAAATTTCTAATGCATATGCAAGCTAAAGTATAACTGTTAATAAAATAATATTACAGTAAAGTAACTTTAGGTACACCCTTTATAAGTTATAACTATATCAATAATGAATAATCTTGCATTTTGTTTACACAGTTAACTAGATGATTAACACAGTTATGAAATGTACAGCTAAACTTGAAAGTGTTTGTAGTTAACTAATACATATTTAATTCAATTTATCAACCTACAACTTATTTTGTTGTTACTGCACTGATTTAAATATGTATTCCATATCATACATTTTGTGAACGTGCAATTAGTCAAAAGAATGGAATTGACAATTTTGTTAGAATGCCTATTTGATTAATAGTAATCCTGTTAACACATTGAATGCCAACTATGAGTATACATGTAGATTAAGTGTATCAGATTTTGCCACTATGAGTATACTTGTGGTAAAGCCAGTGCTACACTATAGTAAATTAAAGATGCCAGCAATGATTATAACTCATCAGTACATTTGCTAGTAATAAGGAATAACACATCATTGTAATGAAGTTAAACATTTAAAACATTTTAAACATTTTTTCCCCACATAAATCACAATCATGATTATCACTAATATCAGTATACTTGTGGTGGCAAAGGGAAGAAACCCACTATATTGTGTTCGGCAGTCAACGTGTTAAAGCGTTTTGATTTTGTCCAAATTTATTTTATATAATGTGACTATATGTAGATATTTCATAAATGCTAACTTGAGTTTTATAAATTAAAAAATTAAAAGAATTATGTTACATAATTTCTTCTTATTTTTAATCAGGGATATCTTGTAGAACTGCCTACCTTGACAGACAACCGTGAACAAGCTTCAAGTGATCTTGGGCTTGTAAGTACAAATTTGCTTCCTTCATATTGGGGATCCTCAAAATTGTACAAATCCAATTTTAGTGGAGTAAATACAGAGCTACCATCTCCCCTGTCTTTATCCATGTACTCTGCAAAATAATAATAATTTCATTTAAAACTTCTTAATTGTTTGCTCTTTCATACAAAAACCAACATCCAAAAATATCAGAATTTTATATATATACTGTAAATCATAAAATGTTAGCGACCTTAAAAGTTAGCGAAATCCCCATCAGTGACATATTGGCGACATAACACTTTCGAGTTTTATTCAAAATAATAACAACAATAAGCCGATAAATTATGCCGATCAAAGATAAAGAGACTTATAAACATTGCTTCACAAAACTTATATTCGATTATGTTTGTGTACTGCAAGATTTTAAAAGTGAAATAATATTATGCCAAAGACAAGGTCAAGGACTGTAAGCCTATAATATAATACATGTCACGAGTTATTTATTTATTGTTCGGATACTAGTATCCAAGTAAATTGTATCACCTACGCTGTTGATTAAGGTATGTCGGTAATAAATACTAGTATTTATGCATGTTTTGAAACATCATTTTCATTTTAATAAAACAAATTAAGTCTATTATTAGCCTGGAACATGTCAAATAACTCGATAGCGTAATCTGCTAAAAACGCAGTCACAAGATTTCTATTTTCAGTAAGATGTCGTAATATCCCGAAGAGTACCGAATGGCTTCTCTGTAGAGATTTTTTTCTTCCGGTCAAAACAAATAAAACTTTTCTTACTTTTATTGTTAAAAATACAATTATTACAAGTAATTTATCCATTGTTACCTATTACATTGAAGATAATGATCATTTAACTTTAGGTTGTCAGCGTTTAGTCATACTCTGACCGAGTTAGTCACCCGCGAAGTCTAAGAAATCGGTAATTGCACGTGGCAAAGTTGTAAATAAACTTGTAGCTAATGTAGGTCGCCATCTGATAGATCTATTGTTCTTTTGTTTTTGAAAACAGTGACACTAATAATTATGACAGTGAATCAACGTACAGACATGTGCATTTTTTTGAAAATCCGGCAAAATGTAGCGAATCGATCCGATCATAGTTTTATTTTTACTTTGTTAGGAGGTAGGTAGGGGTAGTGAATGTTTAAGTCGGGCTAGTGAATTTTGAAAATCACCGTTCCCATGGAGAGAGGATTTTTTTTTTAATCTAGAAGCACTGGTTTTATATTTATATGGTGTTTTTTTTAATACTAGTATTTAAGAATCATAAAATATTAGCGTCATGAAATATTAGCGTTTTGAATGGCCTCGCTAAATTTGCGAATATTTTATACTCGCTAACATTTCCTGATTTACAGTATGTTCAAATAAGATTTATTTCAAACCTGGTAAACAGTTGTCTGAATGTACTTTGTGGAATGTGTTTTCAGTCAAATATTATTACTCACTGTTTCTTAATTTGTTTCACAGTTTCTGCAATATGAGAAGCTCCTCCATCAGATATATCTAAATTTAAGAATGTAGTTATTAAATTGATGACATTTAATATTTTAACTTTCATTTTCAGATAGTAAATCAAAGATGTCTAAAACTTAGTTCAAAAGTAATTGAATCTAAACTGGCAATATTTTCTGTTCAATGAAATCTAGAGGTGTCATATCAAGTGTTTTTATCATTATTTAGGAGAGTGACTGCTGGAGAATCCAAACTGATCCCCTCTACTTTCACCTGTACTTCTGATAGTTAAATCTATATTCATCTCATTATAGGAAATATCACTCTCATGAATTTTACAAAAATGATAGAGATGAAAGCTTGCAGCCTTTAACGATGTCTTCCCTACCATGAAATGCATATAAATTTGTGTGTAATAATAATTAAAAGTAAATCAACAAAACAAGCATAAACACCTTTTAACATATCTTTTCACTTTTGTTTTATTCAAAGGTCTAATTTAAACCATATAATGTTACAAACATAGATAACTTTATAAACACTGACCATCTCTATCAACAGACGTAAGAACAACATAATCCAAGCCCCATGATGCAATTGCCTGGGCTGTGTGTACTGGTTCATTTGGATCTGGTGGAGGTGGATTTCGTGCTGTCTTCACTGAACAGAATCGACAACCTCTGGTGCATGTGTCTCCAAGAATCTATATTTAAAATAAAAGATAATTTAAAATATTTTAATTTTTAAAAATATGAAATTAGTGAAATTCAAGGTATGTAATATTTGTTAGGAAATCCCTAAAAATGAACATTTTGAATAAACAAATGTATTTCAGTTTATAAAACACAATTATTCCCTTTCAAGATGAATATCCAGCATTGTTTATATGTTGACAAGCATAAAAGACAATACTTGTTTTATTATACAAAAATGACATTTTAGGAACAAGTAAAGTAATAATATTTTTATAAGTGTTACTTTATTATTCTGACTGGTTTCATACAATATTTTTATAACATGCTCAGATCTGAACCACATGGTTAATAAATGAATATTACTAAATCAGTAGGTTATGGTATACAACAGCAATCTCACCATTATGGTGGCTGTAGCCGTTCCATGTTGGCCTCCACCCCAACACTCATCAATGTTGGGACACTTGGCTTCCTCACAAACCTGCAAACAGATATAAATTAAAAACAACCCTATTAAACAAGTCATAATTGGTAAGCAAAATATACCATTATTATTAAAAATTAAACTTAAAAGATATGATTACATTAAGTACTTTAGATTATTCTATTCATTAGTGTCAATGACTTCTTGAGATTTCACTCGTAACACAAAGTATGTGATAGCCTTGCAATTTAACATCTTTTAAAATACATTTTTAAAACATTTAAATTTTTAATATTTTATTCATTTTTACATATGCTAAAAACAATTAAATACAAAACAAACCGTATGTAATTTCAGGCCCCTAAGTGAGTTTTTCAGCCTGTTATAGTGCTTTCCCATTGGAATATCTGTCTTCAACCATTTGGGCAATCTCATTCTGTAAAACATGGCGATCAATATAAAATTTTCTGTTTACATAATTTTTTATTATGTGCAACACTAACATTTATAACTTAAAGGGATTTTTAGACACATGTACACTGTATTACATTTTTTCACAATTAATATAATATTCCTTAAATAATTTCTAACGCAGAATTTTAATATAGAATGTGACACCTCTAATGTTCTTTGGTCATCCTGTGTGTTTTAATTTAGAAAGCATTACCCTGCCCATAGCCAAAGTAGCAATTTTTTTTTACAGTTTGGCTAAACATTTTAAAATGTGGCTAATTACATTTTGTTTAAATTTGCCACTTTTCAATAAATTACACAAAATACTTTCAAGTGCATTTTTAAAAACAATTAAAGCATATACTTCAAAAGGACTGTCAATGTTTATAAGAGAAAGTGTTTTAATTTGCTTTTGATAGCCAGCTTGTCGTAATAATGTATCCACTAGAGAAAACTAAATATTTTTGTTGAATCTGTGTTTTGTGTGTATTAACACAATATTGAAAGGTATTCAAAGATCACTAACCTCTCTCCTTTGCTTTTCTTCATTCCCTCTTCCCCATCGTATATGTTAAGTGGAACATTGCCAGTAATGAAGTCCCCCAAATCAGGCCCATTTGAAAGCCGTTTCTTCTGGTCATCAGAAAGACTGCTAGAAGGTCTTGATGAATCATAACTGAGAAGTCCCAAAACTTGCTGAAATACAAAAATTAATTGTATAACCAACATTGATTTTGTTTATAAACACAATGTAAACTGTAATTACCTTTTGTCATGAGAAAGACTACCATCAGCATTTCTATTTCAGACAGCAGTTGCTGTATTGCCGTCTAATGTTTCTATATTAGCCATCTACATGTACATATATGTACATTTACAACAAAAACATCAAAACAATTTCTTGTCTAGTAAATGTATGGCACATTCATTAATTTTAGCCTATTTCTTTAGTTTGCATGGTTTACAGTAAAAGCCTGTTATCACCATACAGACAACACTTTCTTATCAGAAACAACCATGCAGTCTTTCATGAGCACTTTCCTTTACAAATGACATTATATTCTCAGGCCTTGTGTTTTAGGTGGTTATTGCCTATACAGGGCTTGCCCTGGGTTCCCAAATGTATTCGCCACAACATTAGCCAATCTTCAAATTCTTTTGCCAATTTCAATATGGATTCGCCAATGACACGACATTTCAATTTGAAAAAGGCCCATTACAAGTACAAGTAACAAAAACAAACGTGTTTTGTGTTCGCTTGTCGAATAGTGGATGCACAAATAAAATAAAGCAAAAAAAAAATAATAATAAAAAAGCAAATAAAAAGGGGGGGTCCACTACTGCCTAAGAAAACGTGATTTGAAATGCTACGATATCGGTTTTAAAATTTATTTTTGCCGACAGCTTTAATAATAATTAGGATTAATGCGATAAGAATGATACTGTAAGTGTAATTATTAGCTGTACACTTAAAGTTAATTTCTTTGACATCGAACTCTTGTTTTGTTTTTTCTTTGTGTCTCATTGTACCCAGTCAATAAATATTTAATGAAAACATCTTTGTGCTATTGCTATCAATTGTTTGTTGACGGCAATTGCTGTTTATTTCTTTATAAGGGATTTAGAGTTACAAGTTTCCACTTGTAAATTTATATCAGACGTAATATAAATTTTATCATTTGCCAAAGCCCAAAGGAATAGTTAAAAAATAAATAAATATTATAGTATTTTAGCTAATAATGATTCGTCAGTGTACATGGTATGACGCAGTATGTATTAAATTACACACCCTTTTTTTAGAAATGGATTAAATCGGATTACAGTTCTGTGATGCAAAAGTAGACTGACCACGTGCATTTGCAAATAGCGTTGTCTGATTGTGAGGCATAGCAATCTGCATAACCGGTTGTAAAAGTGCGTGTTTACTTCTGATGAAAGTCTTTCGTAAATATTTTCGCCAAACTATAAATTCTTTCGCAAATATATTTTTTTTTTCGCAGTTTGCAAAGGCAGTGTAAGCCTGCTTTTTTATTATTGGGGGACATGGTCACGAAAATAATTCCTCGCGGAAAAGTACAATGAAAGCTTGATCGCAGTTTGTTTTAGCCAAAAAAATAATTGCATATAAAGTACTGGAACGTTATGTTCTAACAAGCTTTTTCTCAAAAGTCTGAGGGGTTGAATATGAGGTATCAACAGAACTACAAGTACTGGGAGGCTACGGTTATTTTGAAAAACAATGCGATTTTGTTCAACGTTTTGGCTTAATGACCAATCACGTGACATAAGGATGCTGACATCACATATATTAGCAGCATATCCAAATCCCATTTACAGTGCTAATTCTATATTAACCGATATCATTTAATGACACTGATAGGGGAAGGGACAGGTGGACGTAAAAAAAAAATCATCAAAAGTTTTGGCGACTTTAAGCTAATTTTGCAAATTATTTAGGATTCGGGGAGTTCAAAGTAGTATTTATAGAGTGATCGGGTCTGTTAATAGATTTACCCAGTAAATACTGTGGCGACTGTTCAGTTACTGCTAGGCATAAGTAAGCATGTGTATGATCTTGAAACTCCTCAAAATATGCATTTTAAACGTACAGCATGGAACTGATTTCACACAAAAACTGATTTTGTGGACGGACAAAATGACCTCTAATATTAAATTTGTGACTGTTAAAACTTGACATACGACAATTTTGACCCAGACAACGTCTGTGACCAGAGCATTTATTTCCAGGCTTGGTCTTTGAAAGACGCAACCCTTTGCTTGTTATACTTGCCACCTTGACTTTAGCATTGGATATGGCAAGCACAATGACAGTCCAGTGGTCGAACTTCTGTGTTTGGGGGCACAGAGATTATTGTCCAAAGTCTGAAATGGTAAATCATCCTGTAGGGCTTCTAGAATTTTTTTAATCCAGTAACCATGTGATCATTGATTTTCAAAATTCACTAGCCCGACTTAAAAATTAACTAGTCCTATCTCATAATACTACAAAGTAAAAATAAAACTCATCGACACCCTGCATTTGGCAAGATTTTCTAAAAATCAATTACAAAAACTTAAGAAAAAATGCATGTGTCAGCAGTCTGCACCCTGATTCACTGTAAGATTAGGGTAACCGTTTACAAAAACAAAAGAACACAATAGATCTATCACTATCAGATGGAGACCAACATTGACTACAACTTGTACAAGAGTTTATTTACAACTTTGAAACATGTAATTGTCTCAGATTTCATGGATATCTGACTCGGAGTAAGACTAAAAATTGACAACCTTAGGAAAATAATCATTACCTTCAATGTAAGGTAATAGGTAACAATGGATAAATTAATTACTTATAATAATTGTATTTTTAATGATAAAAGAACAGAAAAGTTTGATTTGTTTTGACCGGAAGCAAAAATATCTCAATAGGAAAGCCATTCGGCACTCTTCAGGATATTATGACATCTAAGAGACTGATATTATGACATCTTGTCTTATTAGAAATCTTGGACTGTGTTTTTATGCAGATTATGCTAGCAAGTTATTTGACATGTTCTAGGTTAATAATAGTCTGACTGTATCAAAAAGAATATGTCAAGCGCTTTTAGTTTTCGTTGTTTTTTTGTTTTTTTTATTCTACTACCCATCGGGAAAGTTATTATTTGGTAGCCCAACCGCAAAAAACACTAGCCATAGTGATATTCTAGAAACCCTGTCCTCTGGAAACACGTTTCTAAAAGTATATATATATATGATTCGATCTTTGGTAAGTAGTGCTGTATTTTCTGATTTGCCGGCTAGTTTCCATTAAAACTCAACAGTCTATTTTGGCAATATTAAAGAAAGGGCTGGAACACAGAGTGACGTTATTGCCAGAGACAAAATCATCCGAAGTACCGAATAAATCGTAAGTAAAGGAGTTTACATTTTGTTGTCCACACGGTCACCCACGTTTTGAAATGATAGTCATGTCTATTTATTTTATTATTTCAGGTGAATGGATTGGATCGCCCTGTACAAAATGGTTTGGATGGGATTGTCAACATGGTCACCCAGGGTGTAGCTGAGCTCAACTTTGAGGAGGATGAGGAAGAGCAGTTTTACATGAAGGACTTGCCCAAATATGCCTGCTCGTAGGTTTTGCTTGCAAACCTTTTGTGATCTTTTCATATTTGTAACCAGGGTTCATCAAAGACTAGCGGGTTTGACAAATTAATATTAATTAGTACATTTTTTTTCATTACCGGTATTGGTAAAATCCAATATAAATTTTCATAATCAGTGTAGTATGACTATTACAAAATATTTATTTCATAATAAATAAAAAATTCAATTAAAATGAATAAAACAAACATTATTTTACATATGCCTTTAGTTACAAAAGTTTCATGGGGCTATCATAACTGGTACTAAATACAATGTCCACATACTGATTAAGTATTATTCACAGAGAATGATTCATCACTGCAAATTAATGCCAGGTACTGGTGGTAACGTAACTGATAAACAATATCTACAACATCTGAACAGTGAATGTCATTGTTTTGTCACCATACTTCATTTGCATGACTAGTGCCACAAATCAAAATAAACGTTGCTAAAAAGAAGCAAGTTATGTTCAATATGAAAAATTCTATCACCTGCCAGTTAAATGGTATTTGTGCTTCACCAGGGCACAATATTTCACGCGAACCGCTGTTCTGTTCACGTGTTGTTTACGCAAAATTAAATTTATGAAAATCGGTTACGTCGTGACCTGTAGACGTTCAGAAATTAAAACTTGCAAACTTCACGATTACAGGCAGGTTATTCACGTAGAAGTATTTTTAGATACTTGATGCACAGCGAACCAGTAGACATCGTTATATTGCAATAGTTGTAACTTGCGACCGGTCTAAACTAAAAATGATGAATATAGAGTTGACCCAAGTTTTAATGAAATGTCCACGGACGCTGGGGACAGCTAAATTATCTGCTGCTCTTTCATCTTTAGGAGTATAATTATGCTGACATAATATTGGATGGCCTATAATTTTACAAATGCTGAAAACTGTTTTAAAGTAAACATGTCTTACAAAAGTTTAAAAATTCCCACATCGAAGAATGTGCTTTAAAAAATCAAATATTTGGAACATCACAGTAGATAAAGTGAAAGTAGCTTGGACAGCGCGAAATGAAAAAAGGAATCTGGACATGTTCATAGCTAACTTTAGCAAACATTTTTAAAAAATCAGTTTTATAAATTGTTTTCTTTTGTATTTTGTTTTAACTTTGTTTGAGCTAAAAATTATGTATTTAAAACATAATTTCAACGTAACTTTGAGGTAACACGCAAATATTATTCACGTAACCAAACTATGTGTTATCTAGGTAAAAAAAAACACGTGAACTGACTTCCGGTTACCTCAGATTACGAAATATTGTCCCCTGCTTCACACAATGAGAATGTTATAACTGAGTCAGATGACTTGGTAGTGCTACTAATACTGATCAGATCAAAATTTAGAAAATAAACAAAAATGAATAGACAAATTCTTTAAGTTTTCATTGTTGTTGTACATCATTTTGATGTTGCAGATCTGTTATTTTAACAATATAATTTTATCACTCAATTTGATGTCAGGATTAATAATTTGTTACTCTTGGAAAATGTGTTAACATTATGAAGCAAAGCACTAAACATTGTTAGTGAGTTAGCATTTATCACTAGCTTGATTCTATTAACTACTAGCCATAGGCATAGGCCTAGTGGATTTGTCAAACTGTTTTTGAAACAAATTAATTTTTCTTTCTAATTACTTGGTTCACAGGGGAAGACTTGTAGAGGATATGTCATAAAAGCTTTTAAAGGAATATAATTAATATACATACAGAAATGCAGGGATTAAATATGGATACACGTGTAGTTGTCTGATTGGATAAAATGTTCTACTGGATCAGAAATGTATTCGTGTTTTCTATTATGTCTATTACTAGCAACCAAAATGTGACATTTTATATATTCATAATCTTTCATTTTAAATAGAAAATAGCTATTGTACTTTTAAAAGATGTAAATTTTAATATCCATCTGCATATTGGTTAATAATGAATTAACTTTACATTTTAGATACTGTGGAATACATGACCCATCTTGTGTGGTTTTCTGTAACACTACTAAAAAATGGTTCTGCAATGGTCGTGGCAATACCTCAGGAAGGTAGGATTTATTACATTTGTAAATCGGTATTGTTATTTTTTTTCATATTAATAAGTTGGCATCATTCATAAGTAATATTTGTCAAGGAGACTGGCTTCTCATTTTATTATTCCTTGTACACACATGTCGGAACTGAAAATGTGCATAACTCATAAAAGGATTATGCCAACAAAAATTTAGTTAACTCATTTGGTTGACTTAAAATTAGACATGTGCAAATGAAATGATATTTCTCGTAATTTCGATGGCTCTGATGTTGACACTTAACATGCACGAATTGGTATTTTCATCTAATAATCAGCCAGTTTTTAACTGCCATTAATAAATTGAATCTAAAGATAATTAAAAAACAACAGCAGTACATTATTAACAAAATATTTGCTCTTTTCTTTGCTACAATGTAAACTCATCTTTCATGTATGTTTATTATTTCAGTCACATCATCAACCATTTGGTGCGTGCCAAAGCCAAAGAGGTCACTCTGCACAAAGATGGCCCACTTGGCGAGACTATCCTGGAATGTTATAACTGTGGGTGTCGTAATGTCTTTCTGCTGGGTTTTATTCCTGCCAAGGCCGACTCGGTTGTCGTGCTTTTGTGCCGACATCCATGTGCTACACTGAGCAACCTAAAGGACATGAATTGGTATGGGTACATTTGTTTGGGTTCCTAGAAGCTTTTTAAAAACATCCATTTGATATATGCTCAGTAATTTTCCAAATTGACTAGTATGTGCATTAATTGGAACAATCTGTCCAAATCACTTTTAAAATGTTCACTATCTAATAAATATAAAAAAAAGTGTAAAATTAATTGAATTCTTTATCTAAGTAATGGATATATATTATATAAAAGATTTTACATTCATTTGCAGTGTGTATAAAAAAAAATGCTTACTCGATTTGTTTGTACATTCCTCATTAGGCATGGCAACAGTAATTAGGGTAAAAATAATTCTGGCCACGGATGATCAGCTATCATGTTCTTGAAGATCTGTTTGTTTAATCAGTATATAATCTTAGATATTCTGGTCTAACGGTTATCAATTACTATGATCAATTTAGAACTCTAAATGTTAAAACAAAGTAAAAAAACCCTATATTCTTTTTTTGTGTCACCTCATCATATATATAAAACAGAAGATATCATTATGTTTTTAACAGGGATCCAAACCAGTGGCAACCTTTGATACAGGATCGACAGTTTCTGGCCTGGCTTGTGAAGGTTCCATCGGATCAGGACCAGCTAAGAGCTCGCCAGATTTCAGCACAGCAAATCAACAAGCTGGAGGAACTATGGAAAGTAAGGACTTTAATAGTTCTGATATACTTTCAGTAAATTAAAACTCAGTGTTGTTGTTCATCTATATATACATATGCATAATTTAGTGTTTGCCAATCAACTCTTATCATGCTAAATATGGGTACTATGCTACTTATGCTATGGCAGTAGTAAAATTAAGAAATATTTCCATTGGCTTGGGTTATTAACCTAGAAAGTTTACCAGTTTCTATGAAAAATTGCTAATCCTGGAGATACAGTCAATATTTCAAAATAGAATAGAATGGAAATATATTTTGGTTTTATAAAATAGAATGACTACAATACAAGAATGGAACTAATGGCCAAGAATATTTGCATTATTTGCATCATTCCATGTCAGATCAACAAATAGCTTCCACCACTCCGTCTTAGAATAGGCTAAAAAAAATATATATATCAAAATATCCATTAAAAAATGATATCCTGAACATTTTAGTTTAATTGGATAATTTTTCAAATTTTGGCAGAGGTTTGAAGTTTTTGTAAGATTTGTGGCATTTTTGTTGTGTGAATTTCCACATCCACAACACTTTTGATTATCATTTTCAAAACTTCTTAAAAGTTATAAAAGTAATAATTATCGCAGCGCTTTCAAATTTGGTGTTTAAACTAATCAGAAAATGAGGAATCCACATTTCTAGTCATGTTAAGTGTAAGATGTGTTGGGAAGAAGTTCCAATATTAAAGATCTTTAAAATACCTTTGGGTTCCCTTTCCAAGCAATTTTAATCTGTTCATGTTTTGGTGTCACCTAACTTTGGAGATAGAACTTCAGTCATTTATATATCGTAGGAAAGTATTTATAATGTCATGGGAAATAACTTATTATCTCAAGAGTTATTTCCCTTGACATTATAAATTCTTTCCTATATCAAATGACTGAAGTTCTATCTCCAGAGTTAGGTCAAATCAAAACATGAACAGATTAAAATAGCTTGGAGAGGGAATCCAAAGGTATTTTAAAAATATTTAATATTGGAAGGGGTTAGTTATACATCTGCATCATGAATTTCACATACAATATCTAGATCAATTGTGGATCTTATGAAGACCATTTCAAAAAATCATAAAATCCAAAGTAGGCAGAACACATCTCTGATATTTTTTACTGGTTGATGGCATATATAATGATATATGAAGAATAAATCAGTAAAGTTTCAAAACTGTGTGACCTATATCCCTAGAGATATGACCATGTTTGAAAGTGACACTAAATATTATTGATAAAATTTGTTGAAGTGGTATATGGTACCACAACTTCTTCCAAACACATCTTACATTTAATATGACTAGAAATTTGGATTCCCCATTGTCTGATTAATTTAAATAACAAATTTGAAAGCTCTGCGATAATTATTACAACTTTTACGAAGTTTTGAAAATGATAATCAAATGTGTCGCTGAAAATCACATTAAAAAATGCCACAAATCTGACAAAAATACACAACTTCAAACCTTGGCCAAAATTTGAAAAATCATCCTATTAAGCTAAAAAAAATTAGGATATTAGTTTTTTAATGGATATTTGAACATATTTTTTTTTTGTGCAGTTCTAAGACAGAGTGGTGGAAAATTGTCCGAAAATCTGTTGATTTGACATGGAATGACCCTATTGCTTAATATGGGTTTACAGTAATCATTAATACAAAACACATTGCGCTAATGACCCCAGTGGTGCATAGGTAACACTATCGCAATCATGGTTGGTAGGTACTGCAATGAAATGTCAGTTAAGCCATTGTATTTTTAATCTCAGTGCTGGATCCAATTCAAAGTGAGTGCTCTGCAAGGCTCAAAGGGTATGTGTACAGTAACCGATCCAGGGGTGGGAGGGTCAGAACCCCCCCCTTTTATCCAATTGTTTTGTTTTTTAAATCTTTTACCACGTGGGAGGATGTGAAAATTAACAATTTTTTCTCCTTTTCTATTCATTCGTTAATTTTGGACCCCCTCCCCCTTTTAGAAATCCACATTTGTTTGTCAGTAAGCATAGCCACATTACCTGACCCAGGAGAGTATCAGATATTAATTTTTTTACATAATGGATTTTAATAGTGGTGCTTAGCCAGAATATGTTTATTTGTATTGTACTGTATATTTTAAAGATAGTAAATTATATCATATGACATACATGTAGTGCTTCATTTTTTATTTTTAATACAATAAATTACATATTTTTGTATTCTGCTGTGTTGTTTTCACTTGATTGTGGTTTCACCTCTGATAATCAATTAGCGTATACATATATTACTAAATAAAAGTTGTTTGGCCTTTTTTATTACTTAATTTACTAACAGCTCACCCTAAACACCATGATCAGCAGGCACTAATCAAGTCGCGAAATGGGGCTTTTCTTTGCCAGAAGTTCACTCAAATCGCCGACTTTTTAGCAGAAGTCGAAGTCGCCATAATATTTTGCTCAAAGTAAAGTGAAAACCAAATCCCAATAACTAACATCTGACAGTGACACCGATTTGTGTAGTCCGAGTTTCTGCCAGTAGACAGCTGTTAATTGCTGATATTTGCTATCTAACGGCAGACAACACACTATATTCAAAACTAGCAGATATTCAGCGAGTAGTCGGCAAATATAGCTTTAGTAAGAAACGACAAATCTAATAGTACTTACCTTTAGATCAAAGATTTTCTAGTTCGTCTGTAACAAATACTCCGTATATTAATCGCTTATGGACGTGTTGCAAGAATAAACTGTTACATTTTCTAATTTTGATCATTTCTTTACGACCAGCCATAGCCCGTTCCGGTCACATGAGGACCCTCGTGACACCTAGATGCTCAGACTCTGGTTCACGTGCTCTGCAGTGGATAACACGGAATGGAATGTGCTTGTTGTAAGAGCAGTTTTAAAGGCCAGAAACGGACAGGCATACACACAAAATTTAAAAGAGGACCTAGTGCGGCGGAGTCCCTGCGTGAAGTTTGTCAAATTGCGCTCACTCCAGAAAAACAATTACATATTTGTTCAAATTGTAGTTTGACTATTCGATCGTTGCAGGTAAAAAAAAACTATTATTGGAAGTAGAGTCCAAATTTAGAAAGGTACGTCAGTGTGGATCCTATGTCGCAACCAAATTTCCAGTGACACCATCTGCACGACATACCCCCAAATATCAGTAATTAGCAACTGTCTACCGGCAGAAACTTCGACTATATTCGTTCCAAAAATCAGACAAAAGTAACCTCGTGCTATTTGTTTTTTTAATATGAAAATATCTGCAGTTATGTGGATTTGTTGGTCAACTTGACATCTCAGCTTCATGAAAATGTCCAATAAACACATTTATGTCAAATTCGGTTGCTTCAGCTGGGCCCTGAATGTGGGGACCACCTCCCATTAATCATTGAAAAATTATTTTTGCAATAAAATGACATATTTATGAAGAATGTTTTGATGAAAATGCCCATGTCATGTTGTTAATTGAATTTGTTCTTTTTATTTATATACAACACTAGAAACACTTAATGCATGCACAAGCAATATACTTTAAGAGGTTTAAGGGTTACTTTATGGAGTTTAAGGGATCGTAAACGATAAAAAAAAAAAAAAAACCCACATTGATTTGTACTACTATAACTCAACTTGAAATGTCAACAGTCAAGCATTGGAGCACACACACACACATACACCCCGATCCTTCATGAGTGGTACCATTTTGTTTAGGGACTTCTCAGGAATGATATTAGCGATATTACCAGAAAAAAAGTTGGGTCTCACTATTTTTTGCCATTTGAAGCCAACCCCAAATTTATAGTCAATAATAATTCAGACCTGTACTAGTTGATGTAAGATTAGGATCTTGGTGTCTAATCCCATGTTTCCATGGTCAAAGAATTATATGAAAGCATTCCTGAGCTTAATATACCATTTCTTAAGGAATAAAGATGACATATCTAATTCTAAGATGAACACTCAAAACACCCACTATTTTTAATGAAACTCGACATACATGTAGTCAACATAGTCAGGATCTTGGTGTCTATTCCCATGTTTTTATGGTCAAAGAATCTAATAAAATCATTACTGAGCTTAATAGACTATTATGTTTGGTATTTTTTCAAGATGGCTGCCAATGCAAAATTTGCAAACGTCAGTATCTCATACATATACAAGTGGACATAGAATAATGGTCTATGTATCTATTCCAATGGTTTCATGGTCAAGGAAGCCAATAAAATCATTATTGAACTTAACAGATCAATCCTTTTATAGTTAAAAGTACCAAATCCAAGATGGCTGACCCCTCCCAAAAATAAATAAATTAACCCGACTATTTTCATGAAATAACACATGATGAATATATCAAGTCAATCTTTACATTTTATTTTTAAATCTTAAGGTCAGTGAATGAAATGACTCATTTAAGTTTGAAACAGATCATTTGGAATTGGTTAATAATTAAACATATAATTATGAAGACCTTCAAAATCTATCAGTTACTATGAAAAGCCACCATAAAAGTGAAATCTGTCTAAACAGAGTAAATGCAGATGTGAAAGTCTTCGGAGATTTGTAAAATGTTCCAAAGGATCCATGAGTTGATAAAGGTTGGAAACTACTGCCCTAAAGTATAACATAGGTAACTCATTTGTCGTATTCTAAACACACATACATTTTTCAGTATCTTCTTTTTTGCAGAACTCCTGGAACATACATTATAACATTTCCTCGGAAGATTCAACCTGGTATCTCAACCAAGATGAGGGTCCTAATGAATGGTGCCTCTTCCCCTGTCAATCTCCAGGTGGCGCTTGTTAATACAATCAGTAAAGCCATTGTAGCCTCAAAATCAAAAATATTTGCTCCTGGTAAGTGATGCATCGCTTAGGGCAAGATAATGGAATTTGAAAAAGTAGGCTGCAAAATGTCATGATCAAAAGAGATATGCAATCACTGTTAAAATGGGGTCTTATGCCTCTTCAGCACCTGTATCTCTTGAAGAAAGTGAAACATACATAGAGGATATTAAACAAATTGCCATTTATTATCAAATTTGTGTCCCGGGAGTGAAATAATTTTTCTTTGTGGAAAATTATTTCACAATGATAATGCGTTTAATGTTCTATTTATTACCCCAAACAAATTTTAATAGTTCTGTTCTTTAAACTTTCTAATTGCGCAACAGTTTAGAGAAATGCTATCCTATAACATTATGGATGACATGTTGTACTTTGACGTTATTTGCACTTTTATAAAATTATATTGATGTCATATTTAGTACAGTCATTCTTATTGGTCATAATGACCAGAGAGACCCTATGAAATGTGTTGTTGAACCAGTGCGTGACATTTCACATGTGAAAATAACAAAAATTATGTAATGCATTATGAGTGCACACTGGTGTAATACAGGTTAAATGAATTAATTCTAAAAATAATTATTAGTATCATGCTTGCTAATATTTTTGTCAGTCTTGCAAATTTTATTTTTTTTAAATAAATAATAAAAACAACAAAATTAATAACCGTAATAAAGAAAGGAAAAAAGAGACTCTGGCTGGTTATTTTAAATCTTTCCATTTTATTAGTCTTCTTCCTTCTTTTCTTCTTATTCTGTTTTATTTATTTTTTAATAAATATTATTCTCCTTCTTCAGCGTTAGATTTACCATAAAATAAATATGTACATTGTAGATATAACTCATTATACACCACACCAGACCCATTTTATTAATCAATTTTGATCTTACACGTCATGTTTCTAATCGTTTGACTAGTGAACTTAAATATGGGATGTCGTTAAACAAGTTTTCTTCATCGTGTTTCATTGTGTGTACAGTTGATAGTCAGTATCATTAGTGTGCAAAGTGAAAATTATTATGTTGTACCTCCATATAATATTTTAAGGGACAATATTTCGAAATCTGAGATAACCGTTCACGTGGTTTTTACCTAGGTAACCCATACTTCGGTTATGTGAATTATATTTGCGTAATCCATGGATTATCTGATTGGTTACCTCAAAGTTACATTGAAATGTTTTAAATACATAATTTTAGCTCAAACAAAGTTAAAACAAAATACAAAAGAAAACAATTTTATTATAAAACAGTTTTTTTTAAATGTTTGCCAAAGTTACTGTGTTTGTTTAGGTTTTTTTTTTTTTAATGAACACTTCCAGATTCCTTTTTTTCGTTCTGTGCTGTTCAAGCTACTTTCACTATAGTGATGTTCCAAACGTTTGTTTTTTAAAGCTCATTCTGCGATGTGGGTATCTTAAAACTTTTGTAAGACCTGTTTACATTAAAACTGTTTTCAGCATTTGTAAAATTATAAGCAATCCAATATTATGTCAGCATAATTATATTCCTAAAAATGAAATAGCAGCAGATAATTTAGCTGTCCCCAGCATCCACAGACATTTCATTAAAACTTTTGGATTGACTCTATACTTAGTATTTTTAGTTTAGACCGGTCGCAAGTTACATCTGTTGCAATATAATGTTGTCTTCTGGTTTGCTGCGCATCGAGTATCTAAAAATCAGTCTAAAACATTTGTCGGAATACTTGTACGTCTGCATGAATAAACATCCTGTAATCGTGAAGTTTGCAAGTTTTAATTGCTGAACATCTACAGGTCACAACATAACCGATTTGTGGTTCATGTAAATGTAACAAGAACAGAACGGCGGTTTGCGTGAAATATTGTGCCCCATATCTCGAAATGTTGCAGGATGTATTATAATCATTTTACATTTGTTTATTTTTCAGGAGTTCCTACAGATTTTGATTTTGAAGTAAGTGCTTGTGTTAAATCTTCAACAAACAACTCAAATAGCTACAGAACAGATTTTATAATGTGTCTGTTTATAGACTTGTGTACAGATCATTTATAGATGCCCTGTATCCAGTTGGGAATGAACATAAAATAAATGAACACCCATTTTTTAGTACTTGCTAAATAAAACTCCCATTATTGCTGGTCATTCAGGATTCAATGTGTTTTTAATTCCTCACCCCCCCCCCCTTACCAACCCTGCTCCTCGCAGTGTCTTGAAAACGGAGAGCTACCCATGGGGTGGTAATGTCCTTGATGATATCTACTAATTCACTGACTCTCTGTTACTATTATAAAAAGTTACATATACTAATCATAGAATTAAAGTCTTGTGTTATCTTACAGTTACATAGAAAACTGTGGGTGAATTATGCCCACTTACCTAATCTGCTGAATCATACCATACTAAATAACATAAATTATTGACAGTATAACTTACAATGTTGTAACCTGACTGTTTTTTTGTCTTAAATGGTGGCCAAAGATAGAAGAAAAAAAAAATATTATTTTTTGTTTTAGGTTCCAAAATCACTGAAGCCAAAGTATACGTGGCAATCAAATTTTCGTATGGATTTTAAAGCTACTGGAGGGCTGCAGTTCAAAAAAACTACGAAAATTGACTTTAATAGTAAAACAAAATCCATATTCATTCAGACAGACAAAGCGATGTACAAACCTGGAGAAGAAGGTTGGTAATTTCATTGTTAAAATTCCTATAATACTATTATATTATTATTAACTGATGGACCAAAGCCAATCCAAATGAAAAATAATACAACTAAAATATAAGCATGGTATGTTATATGAGTGTAGATAATCCATGTAAATATTACAAACATCACGAAAAGAAAGGATTGTTTTTATACACATTGTTTATTCAATGACTATTGGGTATCAGACATGGCGGGGGTGTAGTTTAGCGGTCGCCTGCCCACCAGTCTCTGATTCAAATCTAGTCGGGTGAGTTCAATATTGATAATCATCCGCCTGGCTGGCCACCTCGGGTTTCTCTGAAGTAAACCACAAAACTGAACTCCAAACAGAGACAACGATCGCATCTCAGATTTTGTCTGCTACAGATGCCATTTTTCTCGACAAGTTCACACAAATGCGAGAGGCCTAATGCACGAGACTACTGGTTTCCAGTCTTTGGCTCACCCATTCTTGGACTAGATTTTTTGGGGAGCCAGGTGGAAATTTGGGGTGCTGGTTCATTTTGCTAGGTTACTGGCCCGTCTTACCAGTATCTGAAAAAGGTTAATGTACGCCCCTGATATGGTGTTTATGATTTGTGGTCTTTAGAGGAAACCATCTACCACCACTTAGGCTACTCTTTCCAGTTAGCATCATGAGATCTTTTACATACACTTTCTCACCAACAGGACAGCACATATCACAGCATTTGATAAACCAGTTGCGGACCACTGGTCCTTGCAAATGGCATACACCTATCCATTGAGCCTTATGGAGCTCTCACTGTGAGTTTAAACCAGTATTGATGTAAATAATGCAATGCCTCAATTGAGATTTGATCCCAGTATTTACCAACCATGAGTGACAGTTTCACCACTGTGCCACAATGTCCGGTACAGTGGTGAAACTGACTCACGGTTGGTAGATACTGGGATCAAATATGATTGTCTGCCTTTAAACCACAACAGTTAAGTTAATCACTGTGTTGTATATTATAGTAATTGTGCTTACCATGTCTTCATGAGGGCTGTATAGGCTTATTTACTACAAAGATGATGTTTTTACTATCTATTTTAAACTTCCAGAAAGAATTTCTATCAAAAATCGCCAAAGATATAGCCAAAAACATTAAATGTCATTTTTCTACGTTACCGGTTTTCTGCGTTATCCAGCAGGAAATACTTGCTGCAAAGGCTTTAAAAGGATTGTTGTTTAGGCGGGTCCTGATCTGTGCAATATAGGTACATCACAGGGTACGTCAGAACGTGTTTTCACCGAATTTTCAAGAGGTTTTCGGCATAAAAGGTTAATTATTTTCATTTCATACGTATAGAACCTTGGTTAATCTCGATAATTGCAGTTGTTTAATCAGTAGGCATGCTCATTTATGGAAGATACCGGTGTATTTCATCTAGTAGCATGGTAAATAGTGTTCACTCGCTTTCCAAATGGCACTGTTAGTGTGCAAAAAACTTTAATTCTATAGATAATGGAGAACATTCTCTGATAACGGAGTAAACACAAAACAAGCCTGGAAATAAGTGCTCTGTCACGGACATTTTCCAGTACAAAATTGTCATTTGTCAAGCTTTGACAGTCACAAATTTAATATTAGACCTAGGTCATTTTCTAATCAGTTCGATGCTGTACGTTTAAAATGTTTTGAGGAGTTGCAAGATAATACACATGCTTTCATAATTTTTGCCTAGTGGTAATTGAACAGTCGCCACTGCATTTACCAGGTAAATCTATTAATAGACCCGATCAAACCCGATGACTATAAATAATAGTATTAATAATTTGAACTCTATGAATCCGTAATTGGTCGATGTATTCCGAATGACCTAAATAACCGGCAACATTAGCTTCAAGTCTCTAAAACTTTTGATGATTTTTTTTTTAACATCCTCCTGTCCCTTCCCCATCTGTGTCATTAAATGATATCGGTTGATAATATAGAATTAGCAGTGTAAATGGGATTTGGATATGCTGCTAAAATATGTGACGTCAGCATGCTGATGTCATGTGATTGGTCATGAAGGCAAGACGAACAAAATTGCATTGTTTAAAAAAAAAAAAACACACGTGGTCTCCCCATACTTGTAGTTCTGTTGATACCTCATATTCAACCCCTCCGACATTTGAGAAAAAGCTTGTTAGAACATAACATTCCAATATCTTATATATGCACTTATTTTCGCAGCTAAAAAAAATTGCGATCAAGCTTTGATTGTACTTTTTCGTGAGAAATTATTTTCATGACCATGTCCCCCAATAATAAAAAAGGAATATTTACCAAACTCTTTTCAGTTTCATTTATACACTTTGACATTATCAGCATACTATCCACGTGTTATATATATTTCCGATAAGACCGGTTATCGATTGAACACGTGCATGATGCAACTTTTTAGACAAATAGTATTTACTGATTGTACCCTTAAGTTTCCGTTCAGATTAACTAAGAATATTCATAATTATTAATGAATAATCACATAAAATCTTTGTAAAAACAAAGAAAACTGAAATCTGCGTTAGTACGAAATGTCGATAACTTGTTGAATGTATCACGAATTTAGTGTATGGTGTTCATGGCCAAACTGGAAATTAGTTCGCGGCACTATTAGTATGTTTGCTATTTTCGCGGTATATTTTATTCGCAATTTTTTTTTTTATTGTTCGGAGTACTTTGCTGAAATGGGTAAGTGTCGATTTGATACAAACAAATGCGTCCATGTGGTTGAAACATGAAGATAATTCGAAAGTTGAAGTGTCTGTGATGTGGTGTGCAAATAAAAAAAACATTTTATTCTTTAAAACTAATATTTATTTATTTCAATATTAAATTTTATAAATTTCAATTTAATTTGGTGACAGGTACATTTTCATTTTGACTGGCACAAATTGACTGATATAAGACATTTTGACAGGCACGTCTCAAAAAATTATTTCCAGGCTTGTCAACATAATTTTGCATTGTAGTTTTGCTCCAGAAGGTCTAATGGAAGATTAGCATCTGCAAACTGTGGTACCCTCCATACATAAAGCATTTATTATTATTATTACACGCCATAGGATTTCATAGTAACAATCATTACCAGTAGCACGTCAGAACTGTGTTGTCAAAATCATGGTACCGAAATTTCGTTCCCCATGATTTTCGAATTCCCATGACATATTTTCACAGAACAAATAACAGTTTCCAGTGGGTCCCATGATCCAAAAGCACAGAAATGGACAAGTGTTTCTTATGAAATTTGAAATCCTATAGCCTGTTATTACTATTAATCAAAATTACAATTCTAAACTTTTAAAGATGACATCATTTTCTAACCTGCAGTGCAGACATAACTCTGAACTTTTCATCACAATACTGACAGGACAGCGCCTTCTCCCCCAAGTGGAAGTTCTTCTTGTGTGACTTCAAACCAGATGGCTCGGTGAAACTCTTATCACATTGATCGCACTTGTAGGGTCGCTCACCTGTATGCTGACGAGTGTGGATCTTCAGATGATCCAGTCTGCAAGAAAAACATGTAATTGCATCTTTAGCGGAATGCCTCATAGACAGAACTGATAAAGAGCACTACAAAAATAAAATGCAGATGATTTAAATGCCCCCAATTTGTTGATCTAATACTAATTTAAGAGAAAAAACACACAATCCTCTGGCTAATATAGTAATAAAAACAATCTATCAAAACCAGACTGATTTTATGGTTCTTATTCTATGAGAAATTCCCCCTCCCACACTTGGCATCTGGAAAATGGGAGTGACCATGACTCACAGGGTTTTACTTTGGGAGTCAAGCATACAAAAATTGGAGTCAAGCATATTATTTCAATCACATAATTAATTGAATAACTGTCTTGTTTCTATTACATGCATATATTATATTCATTATCCACTATTTTATCTTTATAATACTAATACATGTATATTCATTGTTTTTTCTTCTCATAAATAATAGGTTTTTGTGTATTTAAAACAAATTAAAATTGACTGATGTCGGTAATATTTTATTTAGGAGTATTTTAGCAAAATATTGCATCAAATACATAGGATTCCTGCATCATGTGAAACCCTGCCAGTCTTCAAATGATATAATTTTTTCTTCTTATAATAATAAGTCCCATTATTATTATTTTTTAATTAGTAATGGTCCATCACACAGAAATTCATCTTGAATAGAAAGGTTTTTCACAATTCTTTACATTAACCTATTCATACAGTGTACAAATTAAAATTCTGACATCCAAACTAAAAAACAAGTATGCTTAAAATGTTTATTTTGGAGGGCAATTTCAAATTACATTTTAATAATCAATATAAATTTGTACACTAGCCATACAGTTTGTTCTTATAGGAAAATTATAGTAAATGTGAACAAACCGTAACATGTACAGCACATTAAAACTGAGTCAAAGAAATGTCTAAATTTTGCTAGTTTCCCATTTTAATTACATAAGTACAAATACTTTGATAGACTAATTTGTCAGAAAAAAGTTACTCTTTTAATCTGATGTGCAATAGATATGTGGAATGAGCATAATTTAACAATTATGAAAGATGAGTTATAACTAGTCCTGCAATCAATGTACGTTTACTCTCACCTGGCAAAATTTCTTCCACACCACTCGCAGTAGAAAGGTTTTTCCCCAGTATGAGTTCTCTTGTGCATCTTGAGCTTGTCGTAGCGGGCAAAGCGTTTTTCACACTGGTCACACTTGTAAGGTTTCTCACCTGTGTGCACCCTCTTGTGCTCAGTCAACTTGTGCAGACGTCGGAAAGCTTTCTCACATGTGTCACACTTATATGGTTTCTCACCAGTATGACTGCGAATGTGCAATTTCAGTTTGTATGGAGAGTTGAACTTTCGATCACAAAATGTACATGGAATCTGTGCAACTTTTTGCACTGTCCTACACTGTCTGCGTGGATTATAGTTCGGACTTGTGTCAGCATCCAAACCATCTGGATACTGATCCTTCAAGTAAGCCATATTAAATTTCAAAAGGTCCATATCATCATCGTCATCATCATTCAGTTCGGCTAGTGGGTTTGACTTAACTTTACGTTCTGGAGTTAAATCAAGTTTATGGACTTTAATTTTATGAAGTTTGAGTTTATCAGACCTGGCAAATTTCTTCTCACAGTGATCACAGGAATAAGGTTTCTCACCAGAATGTGTTCGATAGTGAATCCGTAGTTTATACAGTTCCAAAAAGCCTTTGCCACATCCAGTACACTCATATAATTTCTTACCATCTGGCAATATTGTTGGTTCTGGTGTAACAAAGAACTGGTCAATGCGAGTTTTAGGCACTTCACTTTTAACGGGAGGCTTAAATTTAGCTTGATTTAATGGCTGCCTTTTCTTCAACCTGAGTAATAACTTTTTCTTAAAATGTTGTTTGCTGCCTCGCTTTATCTTTAATCGATGGTGAATCCGTGGTGGGATCTTATCTTCTGGCAATGTCCTTTGCATACTGAACACAGTCCGCTTCAAATGCCATGGTGCTGACCTCGTCACACGATCTGATGTCTTCTGTAGTCCAAGCTTGTCAGCCAGCTCAAGTTGCTCTGCATGTGACTTTCTGTGAAGTAGAAGTCCAGAGGATGTAACAAACATTTTCTGGCAGACATCACATCGGTACGGTTTCCGTCCAGTATGTGAGCGCTTATGGATGTTTAGACTTGCTGTGTGGCTGAAACGCTTCTCGCACACACTGCATTTGGTGGGTTCTGAAGCATTCACGTTTCCAGCATGCTGACTAAGCAATGTCAACAAACTCAAAGATGTTGTTCTGGAAATGAGCTTCTGGCATAGCTCACACTTGTATACTTTGACTATTTTCAGGGCACACAGTGTCCATTTACATTCAAGGTGTTCATTTGGGACTTGTAATTGGTCACCAAAACTTGTTGTATTATCCTTCAAATCAGTATAATGATTTGGTTCATCATCCATCCTCTGTCCTTCATAAGCATTAGCAAAAGCATTTTCTTGTACATCTTTTGGTGGATCCATTTCATCTGCTTCGACTTTAATAGTGTTTTCATCATCTTTAGTTATGTAGGGTGAACTACCATGCATACCGTACTTCATGCTGCTTGTATCAGGAACAGTATCTCTTTCAGTTTCATTACGAGACCACAATGCTGGTCTAGCATCTGCCACGTATGTAGAACTATTTTCGGCATTGTCCTTATTGGGAAAATTATTCATTTGGGTTTCATTAGCAGGCCATGGGGCATGCCTACTCATGTGACTCGAATCACTCATGTAGGTTTCATGACTGTGCAAACTGTCTCTCACACTGTCCTTGTGAGAAAAATTATCTACCTGTGTTGCATTAGGAGACCATGAATGATGTCTGTCCATATGACTTGTAGCAGGCATATACGTGGAACTAATGGGCAAACTATTTCTTGCACTGTCCTTAGAAAAATTATCTATCTCGCTTGGATTAGTTGACCATGAAGAATGTCTGTCCATACGATTAGGATCCATCATGTAGGATGCACTGGCATGCAGACTGTTAGCTGAGCTGTCCTTACTGGGAAAATTATCCATCACTGCTTCATGAGCTGACCATTGAGCATGCCTGTCGATATGACTAACATCCTGTATGTATGTTGCTGAGCTGTCATGCAGACGGTTCCTTGTGCTGTCCTTATTTGGAAATGGATCCACCTCAGTTTGATTAGCAGGCCATGGAGGATGTCTTTCAATATGCCCTGTGTTGGTCTCAGCACTAGGCCATGTCCCTGGAGGATGTCCTGTGGACATGCTGGACATACTGCTCAAGCAAGCTGCAGCTTCACTCTCATCACTAGATCTACCGATATGAGATGAGTAATCCATGATGGATCAAGTACATAAACTTATTTTGAATTCATTATGTGGCAATAATACCAATCAGTCTGCAGTCATTAAAACTGCTTATAAGGCAATGTTATGTTGCAAAATTGTTGAATATTCTACAGCTCAGTGTGGACTAATATACTTTAATAGCTAAGTCCTGAAAAAGACAACAAAAAAGTATATTAAAGTTGGCTGAATACTGATAATACAATAATGCTAACTATTTCTTATTTATTAGGGGTATAAAAATTTCAAACAAGGTATTCATCTCTTTAGCACTGATTTGGAATATCATTTGGACAAGAAAAAACATGTCTTTACACATTTCATATAAATCAGTAAAGAACAAGACATTTGTTTCTTTAGCACTATTTTGGAATGCTATTTGGACAAGAAAGAAAAAAGAAGTCTACATATTTCATACAAATCAGTAAGGACATGATAATAATATATAACAGTGAATTTTAAAGAAACACATTTTTGCTTGCAGCTCAGTGCAGATCAACAATGTATGTTATTTGACTGGATGAACTCGGGTTACATCACATAGTGATACAAACAAAAGGAAAGCAACTATTAGGTGTTAGATATATATGATGGTTTGGCCTCTCATGATCTTTAGAGGTAACTCACTATTGCCATATAGGCTACTCTTTCCAATTACAAGCAAGGGATCTTTTATATGCCCTTTTCCACAAACAGGATAGCACAGAACAGGTTTTTAATGAACCACTTGTGGATCACTGGTAAGTGCAAGTGGTGTACACCTACCCAGTGAGCCTTGCAAGGCACTCACTCAGGTTGGAGGTGGTATCTAGATTACAAATATCATGCCTTGACTGAGATTTGATCCCAGTACATACCAGCCATTAGTTACACAGCTAAATATAATTATTAACAATAAACCTGTTGATACCAACACAACATAAATATATGTATACATGTATATATATATACTGACAAAAAATGTCAAATGCTGCATTATTCCATACATGTATACAAGCATCAAAACATGGGGCAATCTAAATGAATTATAACCTGACACCTTTTTCGAGAACTTAATGTAAAGTTTGTTTTATTTAACGACGCCTCTACAGCACATTGATTTTGATCTTATCAGCAGCTATTGGATGTCAATCATATGGCCATTCTGACATATGTATTTTAGAGGAAACCCGCTGCTGCCACATTGGCTTCTCTTTCCGATAAGCAGCAAGGGGTCTTTTATATGCACCGTCCCATAGACAGGACTGCACATATTATGGCCTTTGATAAACCAGTTGTGGACCACTGGTTGGAATGGAAAATAGTCCAAACTGAGGTCCACTGAGAAATGATTGATCCGACGACCTACCGATTCACAGGCAGACATGCTACCATTTGAGCTACGTCCCGCTCCTCGAGCTGCAGAAATGCACTCGCCCACTTGCCCAAAACGGTGAAAAAACCTTCCAGGCAAATCAAAATCCACTAGCCTGCCGGGCGACTCGCAATTTTTGAGTGCTGTGATATTGACTTCCGACTTCATAAAATGTTTCGTATACCGCAGTATGTCTTATCATTTGTAGGCCTAATGCAAAGTCTTGCCATTTTAAATTTGCTAACACTGCAAAAATGAAGCCAAGTTCGAAAATGCCCACTTTCACTGTTTATTTATAGCATATTTTCAGGTACCACATCTTCTCTTAATTTTTGCTCAACGCATCTCATTAAGAAACTTGAAAATTGTGTGATAAACCATAATTTGCAGTTTCAAACACAGAACATTTTGTTGTTTTTCCCTTTTTTTGCAAGAAAAAACTGATGATTGATTTGTTTTATATATAACAAATAAAAGTGGTCATAAGATTTTAATAAAATCTTGGGCTAGTGATAGTAACTGCGGGCTAGTGGATTTTTTTATTTACTAGCCCAGCTGGCTATTAATAAAAATTCGAATTCCACAGGCCTGCTGATGACCTAGTTTTAGTGGATCAAATGGTCTTGCTGAAGACCCCAAGCTGCATTATGCCAAGGCCCAATGTACCACACAGTGGTTAAACAAGCTAATCATTTTCTCTCATATATCCTCGAGTAATCAGTTTCCAGTCTATTAAGGGGGAATACTAGCTTCGGCACGTGCAGTTGTAATCAGGGAACAATATTTGACGTGAACCACCGTTCTGTTCACGTGTCGGTTACGCAAAATTAAATTTACATTAACCACAAATCGTTCAGAAATTAGCAAACCAGTAGACAACATCATAATGCAACTGTTGTAAATTGCAACTGGTCTAAACAAAAAATGCTGAGTATAGAGTCAAGCCAAAAGTTTTACTAAAATGTCCACAGACACTGGGGACAGCTAAATTATCTGCTGCTATTTCATCTTTAGAAATATAATTATGCTGACATAATATTGGATTGCCTATAATTTTACAAATGCAGAAAACGATTATAACATAAACAGGTCTTACAAAAGTTTAAAGATACCCACATCACTGTAGATAAAGTGAAAGTAGCTTGGACAGCGCGAAACTAGAAAAGGAATCTGGAAGTGTTCATTGAAAAAAAACTTTAGCAAACATTAAAAAAAATGTTTTTTGTTTTAACTTCGTTTGAACTAAAAATTATGTATTTAAAACATAATTTCAATGTAATCGATCAGGTAACCCATGGGTTACGTAAATATATTTCACGTAACCAAACTATGGGTTACCTAGGTAAAAACCACGTGAACAGACTTCCGGTTACCTCAGATTTAAAAATATTGTCCTTTGTAATCACATGATAAATGTAACAGAATATTTTACCTTGGTTATGTTGCTATTAAAATCAACCAACAAATCTTTCAAATGTTATCTGCTTATACAGTTAAAAAAAAGAAATCCCTACTTGGTCAGATTTTGACATTTTAGGAATTTGTATCCAAAGCCGGTCTATTTTTGGACAGCATTACAGTCTAGTTGTCGTACGTCACATGACTTTCTAACTTTACAATATCATTTGTGAGCTCTGCCAGTGACAATTGCTGCTGATTTTGGTATGTATCGATGTTGCACATTATTTAGTGAATCTATAATGCCAAATGACTGTTGTGTATCACTCAACCTTTTAAAGTTAATTTTCAGTAAATGTTACGTTTTTGTTTTGTCTTCTGAAAGTGAAGATTTGTATTTTTGTAACATAATTATTCTGTCAAGGTTCACTTGTGAGAAGATTCATTGTAAACAAACCATGAAAAAATAGACCGACTCCAGATACAGTCCAGAAACTGATTATAAGCGATATATTTTAATCTGATTATAGAATTTTTTTTTTAATTCCTGTAAATCAGCATCACCAATGGATTAGAGATTTTTAGTATTGACTTGTCCAACAGCTTATTTTTACCAACTTCAAACAAATGGGAAACCTGCAGGCCTGCATGATTTTGATGTTACTTACATGATCATTACCATGCAATGATTCATCCCTGAGACTTACATTTTTACTTTAACTTGTTAATATCTTTAAAATAACTTTGACAATTTATTTTGTTTTACAGATATGTTTACTCACCATATACTGACACTATCAATACCAAAGGCAGCATATAATTTTAAACAGATTCAATATCTATCAATGTTACAATACTAGCACCATTAATGAAATGAAACTAACCACAAATTAAAACTTTGGTTGGTAACTGTAGCCTACTAAGATACATGTACAATCACGTACGCCACGCACGTTATTAAAATATTAAGAGAAATATCCAAACTGGTATATTCATTTTTAACAAATGGAAGCGTTAACCTACAATTACCGACAACCTAAGTAAATTTTAACGTTTGCGTGCAACCACAAACCTACTTTGTAGGTTAAAACGCGAAATACTTTTGGCATTCCGGTGTACGAAAATCGAGACACCCACCCAGGTCACTACCTGCATTCGTTATGCCACCTTAGTCGCGTCATATCTGCCGCGTTTTGTCTCAAGTTAATGCTCAACGTGTGATACTAGTAATTATTTACTTAGAAACACAACCTACAGTTCTGTGAAATTTGGTCACATAACATGCAGAATGTTTTTCCTCGCTAAACCCAAACAACTGGACAAGGGAAGCAGAAAAGGGAGCACCGCACCGATCGCGATAACATCCGGTAAATGCTCATGAATATTAAGCAATTCCATGCGCATACATTTGTAATTTATGTTTAGCGCGAAATTCAATTTTGACAATTAAAAAAAGAAATAGAAGTTACTAGTATTTATATATTTTAAATAAAAAGAAAATACATACAGTGCCATACTGGAGCTTAGTCAGAGAGGGTAAAATACCGAGGTAAACCCATATGGTGGGAGGGAGAGTTGCATGTGAATAATAAATATCAGTATCATGGGGGTGGGGGGATAAAACTAATCTGCGGAAATTCCAGATGAGGCAAGTGCCTCATCTGCCTGATGCTGGCTACGCTAGAGACATAAAATAGGTTAAATACAATCCTATCTAAAAAGAAAAAGTTTTATATAAATATTTCAGATATCCTAACATAAGTTATGGTTGACCCTACAATGTCATCATTTTATTTACGTTATGGTCATCCCTATTCGGCCTTGCACCCCTCTCTCATATCTAAACGGTTGCGCCGGCACTGCTACATAACTATATAGATCTTGCAAAAAATTCGAAAGTTCATTAAACATGTATCAGGGGCGGATACAGGAATTTGTGGAGGGGGGTGACTATTTGAGGTACTATCTAAGCGGAGCGCCACCATCGGTTGGCGCGGAGCGAACAAGAAATTTTTTGGTAGAATAATCCCCTCAGATCGCAGGAAATGGCCTCTTTCATCCCCTGATAGTGTATGTATGCATGGGATA
>JAULBS010001116.1:0-11601 GCA_032355785.1 Symmetromphalus regularis | reverse complement strand
AACAACCAATACTTTCCATTCTATTCAAATTTCAATGTTTCTTATAGAAGTTACACATGCAGTTATCTGAACGTACAGGCTATTGATAAGGTATTTAATTATTATTTTAGTTAAACAACCAATACTTTCCATTCTATTCAAATTTCAATGTTTCTTATAGAAGTTACACATGCAGTTATCTGAACGTACAAGCTATGGATAAGGTATTTAATTATTATTTTAGTTAAACAACTAATACTTTCCATTCTATTCAAATTTCAATGTTTCTTATAGAAGTTACACATGCAGTTATCTCAACGTACAGGCTATTGATAAGGTATTTAATTATTATATTAGTGGAAAAATCTTACAACATGTAATGAGTAGGATCCACTAAGCTAAAAGTAAAATTTGTTTTATTTAACGATGCCACTAGAGCACATTGATGTTTATCTTATCATCGGCTATTGGACGTCAAACACATGATCATTCTGACATATGTATTTAGATGAAACCCGCTGCCGCCATATTGGCTACTCTTTCCGATAAGAAGCAAGGGATGTTTTATATGCATTTTGCCACAGACAGGACAGCACATACCATGGCCTTTGATGAACCAGTTATGGACCACTGATTGGAACGGGAAAAAGCCCAAACTGCAAATGGGTCCACTAAGAAGGATCGATCAGACGACCGACGAACGCTAAGTAACGTGATTAAATCTAGACCTATTTTATTAAGAGAGGTGCATTTTTTAAACTGTGCTTTTGTGTGAAGACAGTAAATAGGTAAGAACGAAAATAGCACTATGAGAACAGTGATCAGAGAACTGAAGCCAGTTAGAATAACAAGAGGCAAAGTGACAATGACTGCCTAATATCATACTATCACATCACAGCCTAATATCATACTATCACAGCCTAATATCATACTATCACATCACAGCCTAATATCATACTCTCACATAACAGCCTACTATCATACTCTCACATCACAGCCTAATATCATACTATCACATCACAGTCTAATATTATATTATCGCATCACAGCCTAATATTATATTATCACATCACAGCCAAATAGTATACTATCACATCACAGTCTAATATCATACTATCACATCACAGTCTAATATCATACTTTTAAACAGAGCCCGCGGAGTGCATTTGAAATAACACCCTCAAACTCCGAAAATTATTCAGATTCCGGCCACTTTATCTTGTCACCGACTCTAAAAATAATTTTATTCAGCAAAAGATCCTTCCTGCTGTGCGGCGCATTTTAGAGGTTTGGATCACTTCAAACTTTGACCGAGACAGTCATTATTAGGTAAACTGCAACCATAATTAGGAAGGGTTTTATAAGCAGTGTATAGAATAATTGAACATAGAAGAAACCTAAGCATTCATAAAGAGCGTGGTGCGTAACAAACTTGTGTTGATAACGGGTCATGGTTCCAGACGTTTTTACTGGGTTTATTTTGAAGCGGTTAAACTAGTTTAGCGAGTGGATGCTGGTTATTTATTCCTGAACCTAAGGCGGGTTTCTTCATTCACTTATCATTCAAACCATATTACATGTATGAGTCATATAAATAGACATCACTAACTGGGAAGCCTACACCTTTTCCGTGCAGGTGTACACAAAAGATGACGTTTAGTAATATACAATAAATAATCCTACCCGACGAATCAGCTATCAGAATACAAAACACCAGCAACGTCCTAGTGTTGAAACAATTCATTATTTCACTTGTATATCAAGTATTCATTTGATTATTCCTCTTGTCTCGTAGCTTTCTGGTGGACATTGACATGTTGCATTGCGTATAGAAAGAATGTAAAGCGAGTTATCTTTTCTTTGTTGTTAGTATATCATATGTAGTCTAACAATAGTTAGAGAAAAGTTGTCATCTTGACACAGAAATCATCGGTGCGTTACGGTACGTACGGATTTAAATAGGAAGCTTCGTGAGCTCGAATTGCATCGTGACGTAAGCACATTACAATTTTTTTCCTCCTCCATAATACTTAAAGGAATTGTATTAGGTGTTCTATAATTTAACATCATGAAGTAATAAGACACAAATATAATCACACTCTTTAACTAATGGGTATGTTTCTCATAACTTTTTTTGTAATTTTTGTTTCGTTTTATTTTTATGATAACTGCCACGTTAGACATTTTGAATATGGAATTACTTGGCAAACAATATCGTTTAAAGTCATAGTTTCGCGGAATTTAAGGGGCTTTCTGGTCTAAATATTGATTACGAATGAAATGTGCATGCATTTGTTATGCTAGATCTCGTTTTCATATCACACAAGACATTTTAACTGAACCGTGGTATGGGGAATTCCATGTCGAGTCGATCGATTTTTTTACATTAAATTTTTAAAATGTCAAGTTTAGAACTCCTCGTGGGGCGAAATAAATTGGTACGAAATGATTGTGCAGCTGCAAAAATATTCCGAAGTTTTAAAATAACGGCTAACGGGGGAATAATCTTCACGTGACTCGAAATATATACGTCACACCTTCAACGAAAAAAATAAAAAAAGGTAAAAAAAATTCCGATTTATTTGTCCGTGAGCATAATTCATTATTATTTTTTAAATATTGATAATAAGCGAGATGCGGTGGTTATGTAAGTAGTGGAAAGAAGTATTTCTATGAACAAATCAAATGTTTATAATATGTTAAATTAATTCTTTGTTTGGAAATTAATTAAGTCAAGAGTCCATGGTAGAATGCTTTTAAGGAACGACAAGTTTTAACACAAAATGTAATATAACAGAAAAGAAAAGTTTGTTTCATTTGACGAGGCCTCTGGAGCACATTGATTTTTATCTTATCATCGACTATTGGACTATTTAGAGGAAACCCGCTGTCATATAGGCTACTATTTCCGATATGCAGCAAGATGTTTTATTTTATATGTACCTCTATATCTTGAATCATGTGGATAATAAATTACGTTACGTATATAAATACAAATATATAAATACGTTACGTGTATAAAACTTATAACAAGTTTTGTACGTTTAATTCAAACATTTCGCAATATAGCACCTAGTAGGTCAAATGTATCTGTTGTCAAAGTTCGCTTACAACTTAATATATTTTTTATTAGTCTGTGCACGAGTGCATGAGCTTCTAAGCGAAGTTAAACAGTGTGGAAAAAGTGTCTGTCTGTCTGTGTTTTTATATGTGCGTGCATGTTTGTGTGTGAATGCTTTCTGTGTGCGGTATTAGTAGGAGAGACGAATCCGGTTACCGCCACATTAAGCTATACTTAATGATAAGCAGCAAGGTCTATTTTATATGTAACATCTCATAAACAGGATATCGGAAATCACATTAATTGATTTTTGTTTTAAAGAAAGCTGTTGACCACTGGTTGATGTTTGTGGTATACACCTGTCCACCGAGTCTTGCGGAGCACTCACTCTGGGTTGGAGCCGTACAGAGTTTAAAAATCCCTTCCTAGTACCTACCAGCCGAGAGTCTGATGACGTCACCACTGCACTTCCGAGGACAGTACATCACTGAGGTGCTCAGGTAGACTAGAAACCGTAGGAGGATCTTTTGTACGCACTTTCCTATAGACAAGATTGCATACACCGTCACCACTGCACTACCGAGGACAGTACATCACTGAGGCGCTCAGGTACACTAGAAACCGTAAGAGGATCTTTTGTATGCACTTTCCTATAGACAGGATTGCATACACCGTCACCACTGCACTACCGAGGACAGTACATCACTGAGGCGCTCAGGTACACTAGAAACCGTAGGAGGATCTTTTGTATGCACTTTCCTATAGACAGGATTGCATACACCGTCACCTCTGTCATATCAGTTGTTAGCTCCCCTGCTTTCTTTTTTAACAATTTTGTTCCTTCTTCATTTTCATTTTCATTTTTTTTTTTTTTTATTATTCGGTTCGTGAGCATAGTATGTAACGGGTATTCATTAACAATACCGGCGCCGCCTTTTAAATATTGAGGGCTAAGACTGAATAGGGGCGCCAATTGAGAGGCGCCTACAACGTAATAACTGAAAATATTGTGACAAATATGGCGCCGCAGATTATTGGGTGGGGGGGGGGGGTCAAATGCCTCCTTGCACCTCACCCTAAATAGGTACGGTCAATGTATCTACCATGACTCACATAAATGCTTGCTTTTTTCTTTCCCATGACATTCTTCCGTCTTAGTATATAATTATGTACTTATATGAACACATGATAAAGTGAAGGGTATGCACGATTTGTTCTGCATGTACTGGTGCATAACGTAATAGGAATATTGTAGATCCTGACTAAAGAAATCTTCCGATATGTAAGTATTTTAATAATGTTGTCCTTGGTCTGAAATCGAACTGTAGTGTGTTCCTGTTAACAGTATGCGAGGAAATTAAGTCAGGAATCACGTAACCAATTCTCAATCGAAAGGAAAGGATTGTTAGTTTAAAGACACCCCAACACTTTATTTATCGGCTATTAGATGTCAAACATTTGGTGTTTTGTGACTTGTGGTCTTTTATGCGAAACCCGCTACCGCCACACAGGCTACTCTTTCCGATTAGCAGCAAGGACCTTTTATAGGAGCTTTCCCACATACAGGAAAGCGCATACCACGCCTTTGATAAAGCAGTGGTGGACCACTGATCGGTGCAAGAGGTGTACAGCTATCCATTGAGCCTTGGGGTGCAATCACTTGAAGCCGGTATCTGGATTAAAAATTTCATGTTTCGATAGAAATTTGATCCCACTGGTCCGATCAATTCTCAGTGGATACATAGGATTTGTAATCTCGGTACCGGTTCCAGTTCATGGGTGTTCTTCAAGGCACAATGGGAAAATTTACACCACACTTGCTGAGCAGGCCTGGAAATGAGAGGGCGGGAAAGAACATTGTCATTTTAGAAGATATTACAGTCATAATGTTAATTGCGTTTTCATTTTGTCTGATGCTTCTGTTATAACAGTTAGTAAAAATCAACATTTATTATAAAATGGACTTGGATAAAGCTTGTTTATTATAGAAATCAGATAAATTAAATAAAAAGAAAATACAATAAAATCTATTTTTTTGTATATATATATTTGGGGGAGGGGAGTCTCACAGTTGCACAAAGAAACAGTCATCCAATTTTTTTATTTATAAACAAAAAATTACTATCAATCAAAGCAATTTACTACAAGAAAATAGGAACATTCCGTAGAAAACAAATTAAAAGTGTCCCACAGGAATTCAGACAGTCTTTAAAACAAATACGCAAACCATTATGAATTTATTTTAAAAGAAGAAGAACATATTTGAAATAACAATATCGCCTAGTAAATCATCTTGATATTGTTAGTCGGTCACACAGTTAAATAAACAAGCAATCAGGGGCTCAGACAACGCAGGGGTGGAAAAATACCATTGCCTGACTTTTATGTACAGTAATATTTCACGGTCGGGCAACAAATATACATGTAGGTAACGTAACTTGCCCGTTTTTTTTTTTTCCTTTTCAAAAGGATCACCTGTATTTATGTCTGAAAATTGTTTTATCAAATAAGTGAATAACTCCTACTCCACAAAAAACGAACGATCGAAAGTTTTAATACAGGTACATATATGCAACCATCAGTACTGTTAGAGTTGTCGCCCTTATGTAGTTATTTTGTCATAGCTCAGAAAACCATCACAAGATTTTTTGCCGCCGACTTAAACAAAACAAATAAAGGCCATTCAATTCAGAAATGTTTCTTTATATATTTTATTGAACTTAAAAGATCAACATCCATCTCATAAAAGATTGGGCAAGCATTATACGGTTCAGATCATATAAGTTTCATGTTTTCACTCGCAAGTACTTTCCACCCCTGCAATGGCGTTTATTTCTCAAATAAGAACAATATATTCCAAATGACAAGACTGACCAGGAACCGTAAACCATTTCCATTTTGTCAGGGGCTCAGTACTCCAAGAGGCAGAGGTCGTTAATCAGAATTTTAGGTAAGGGAGGTTTGACAAGCCTATTATATGGAAAAAGTCTTATTGGTGCTACTTCAGACAAAATTCCCAGTTTGGCCATTTGTTCAAATTGTCAATTTGGTTTAATTATTTAAATTTCTGAAACTTCTAAATCTTATAAACAGCTATTTTTGACAAAAGAATACTAATATATCAATGTGGCCAAATTTTGCATACATTTGGACTCACAATTCCCCCAAATCTTTTACTTTCCTTGCGAATAGAAATAAAATTGCTCTCGTGTTTTAGGTAAGGGTGTAAACCATCTCTTTCACATTGCTTGACATGTTTGATGATATCTAAACCAACTCTGTTCTACTTTGAAACAGATAAAGATGATATGTTCTCTTTCACATTGCTTGACATGTTTGATGATATCTGATATGTTCTCCTTTCATTCAGTGTCCATAGTTGTCTTTTTTAGCCTTTATCACCTCTGATGACTTATTTATGGATCCAATTTACGTATTATAAGATGAATTCTACGAATGACACTAAAATCAACTGATGAAGTGGCCATTATATCGCATTGAATGACTTGGTATAATTTATGGTCGTTTCTATCTTTCCTATCCCTGGATCACAGATTTTTTGGAATTAGATCATTTTCCGTTTGCCACTGAATCCTTAAATTCAAAATAGTTGAACCTTAGTGAGTTGAATATACAACAGGATGTCTAAGAAGCATATTACTGTCTGTTAACAGAAAATATTTCCCAATTCTATGCCACACTGGCCACTTATACTGTCTGGTTTCAGATTTTAATCAATCGGTAAAATTGATGACCTCTATTGACCTCATTATTGATATTGGAGTGGCCCAAAACAAACATTTTGATGGGTCATTCATTTAACTGTTACCATTATGTCCATAGTTATGGCCATTTCTGTTTCCCTCACCATAAAAATGGCGTCACCAATATTTAATGCTACAGCAAAGTTCAATATACCAGCTATGGTATTGAGGCCCTATAACTTCACTGTTAACATCTAAAAATTAAAAATTTAGGTAAAATACTATACCACGGACTAAATAGGCTAGTCAAACCACCCTTACCTAAAATTACATCGAAAAAAATAACCAGTTTTAGGTCCAAATTTATGCCAAATCTGGCCTCATTGACAGATTCATATTTTTTTGGTAAAAATAGTTGTTTTTAGGAGTCATAGTCTTCATAGATACAAAATGATCAAACTAAATTGACAATTTAAAAAAAAATCATATTTTAGCTATTTTTGTTGAAGTAAAACCAATAAGACTGCTATTTTTGGACACAGCACCACCTTTTCCATACAATAGACTAGTCAAACCTCTCTTACCTAAACACGAGAGCAATTTCATATGTATTCGCAAGGAAATTAACCAATTTGGGGGAATTATGAGTGCAAATGTGTGCACAATTTGGCCACTATTTCGCCACACTGATGATATTAGTATTCTGTTGTCAAAAATAATTATTCATAAGATTTAGAAGTTCCACAAATATGAAATAATTAAATCAAACTGACAATTTGAAAAAAATCTGATAGTGGCCATTTTTGGCCAAAATGGTATTTTTTTCTGAAGTAGGACCAATAAGACAGCTTTTTTGGACTCATCACCCCTTTTTTCCATTTAATAGGCTTGTCAAACCTCCCTTACCTAAAATTCTGATTAACGGCCTCTATATTTTAGACTACAGGCAATGTCGTATATTTCTAAAACAGGAACAATACATTCCAGATGGCAAGATGATAAGAAACTGTAAACCATTTGGATAGTGTGAGTTGGCTTGGACAACTAGCTGCTGGGTTCGACACTTGCCAACCTCGTAGTTCGGAATTTTATCGGTGAATTCAAAGACTATACAAGGTGCAGTGTCGGGGACCACGGTGAACGAATCAAGCCATACACCTTCACAAAAGGACTTGGCATCAGAAAGGAATTCATGAAACGGTTTGCAAGGTTTCGTTCCACAAATTTTTTAATCTGAAAAAAGAGAAAAATCATTATTACTATTGTCTTATTCAAATGTTTATTTTATACTGTTCAAAATAAGTAAGGAATATCAAAAACTAAACAAGGAGTAATAACAACGTAAAGTGTATAGTAATGGTAGTGAGTGGCAAAGTTGAAGGTATCACTATTGACCTTGACCTATATAAGTGTAGACTATCTGTGCGACTATCTAAGTGATTTGGGAAAAAAAATTGTAAATATACAAAAATAATGGTTTTATGCAATAGAGTATTGAATCTCCATTAAAAGCTTAAATTGCAGATTTTTACCAGAAAAACCAATTGTGATTTGACTCATAAATTTTAGCTGGAATTTTATGTTGAATTTTTTACGGATTTTTAAATGACAGATCATGTGAAGAAATTGCCATTGATATTTAGTTTTATTTAATATTTCGTTCTTACAAATTGGTTTCAAAATGGTTTTCATACTTTATGTCAAAATCTAAAGTTAATTTTTGGAAGTGCATAACGCTTTAAGTAATTATGTGACATGACATGTTTTTTTTTGTTTTTTTAACGACATCACTAGAGCACATTGATTTATTAATCATTCGTTATTGGGCGTCAAACATTTTATTTTGATACGTAGTCAAGTGTGAGTCAGCCTCCAACGGGTTTTGAACCACTGTCATCAGCTTGAGAGTCCGGCGTTCATTGACGTGACATGGACATGAAAACATATTGGTGTATGGTCAAAACAGACTACAAAAGGCAGCAATGTGAAATTCTACTTTTTGATTACTGCATCTTTTAAAATTGGATAAAACCTGTGTAGTTCTCTAAACATGGATCGCTTATTCGTGGCAAGTTCTAGATCAAACCGCCAATAACATTTTTAGTGCCATACCACCATTAATTCATGCATGCAGTTCCATGAAATTACTGTGTCAGAAAACATTCTATAAATTTTGTCACAATATCAACAAACACATACAGTTTTCATATTTCCAAAGTACAATCTCCTATTTGCTACGTGTCAAAAAATAACCATAGGTTGGCCACAAACAGAATTGAGCTATGGTAGCTGTAGCAAACATTAACAAAGACCAGGTGAATGAAATACTAAAATGTCAAGGTACATGTTAAGGTTTTTAAATGTTCACGGCCAGTGCTGCATTTTATATCCATTTCTAAAGGCAGAACTCTTTCCTTACGGACTATATTAAGGCCAATATTAAGTCAAGGTCAATAGTGTTGTGCCTTTTAATGTATTCTATCCCATTAATGTTGGGCGGCTCCTGCAAATGACATGAATGACGTTGATGGACACGTGTTCTATGGTGAGAATGTATACACGTGGTGTTGTGAATGTTAATATGATCACGTTTTGCCGCTGGATGTATCGTTTATTCCTAGTTTGAACTCAGTTATCCCCTATGTTACAAATTGTTTTGTAAAAACAGCGTATTTCGTAAAATCTTCACGTTTTATAAAACGTGTTGATGTTTTTTACAAAACCATATGCATTTTATCGAATTTCGTAAAACCACTGCGCATGAATCATAAAATCGTACGTCTCGATTTGTAAAATTGACCGACCACTTTCGCAAAATTCGGCAAAATGCAATTTGTTTTTTATTAAAAAAAACATTAACACGTTTTATAAAAGGTGAAGATTTTACAAAATCCGCTGTTTTTACGAAACTATTTGTAACACCCTGCTTATTTTGAATACTGTATTATTGTATTAGACCAAGGGCGGGATCTAGCTCAGTCAGTTGCGCTTTTCCTGAGGTGCTCTAGTGAAAGGATCGAACCCCATCAGTGGACTCATTCTCTGATCGGGTTTATCCAGTCTTATTTTGTGCTACACGCCTGGTATTTCAAAACCCCTGGTTTGTGTTGTCCTTTCTGTGGGAAAGATATAAAAATATCCATTGCTGCTAATGGAAAAAATGTGTAACATGTTTCCTATAATGACAGTGACGTAGTTTCAATTGAGGCAATGAGGCAACTGCCTCACTAGATTTGTTTGCAGAAAAATATTTAATGTGATTAATATTATAAAAGTTGATTAAAATACGAGAAATAAAAACCTTTGTCAAAGAGTTGCTTAACTAAAAAAAAGACCCAAGCGACGCCAATGATGATTATGTGTCCTTTTATCTTCAAATATTTAACATCCAATAGCTGATGATTAATAAATCAATGTGCGTAGTGGTATCATTAAAAACTGAACTTTGTATACACATCTATTCAACACACGTCAGAACTCATTTACATATATATGTGTTTGGTTTTAAATGAAATGAAACCTGGTTTAACATTCTCTATGTAATGATGAATACATTACCATTTCTCCAGATAAAGCCAAATCGCGCCACTCACCAGTGCAAGTGTAGTCGTCCTTGTAGTCATTCCACCAGCTGTTGCACGTTGATTCACACAATGGAACATGCTCATATGTCTCTGGACATTTAGTTTTCTAAACCTAGAAGAATTAAAACGTTTGTATTTTGTTTAACGACAGCATTAGAATATAATGATTTACTACATCGGCTATTGGATGTCAAACATTTAGTCCATTAGCAATTCGAGATATTTTACATTCACCTTTTCTCAGGAGGGCACATGCAATTGCCTTTGATATAACATTCGTTGAGCAAAGTCTGGTACCGGGATCAATCTGAGAATCAAACAACTGGGTGTAAGCCTCGGTGGTCCAGTGGTAGGACGTCAGATTCTCAAGCTGATGATAGTGGTTCAAAACCAGTTAGAGGTTGTGACACCCTTAAAAATATCCATATGTCTGACATCCAATAGCCGATAAATCAATGTGTTCTAGTGATGTCGTTAAAAAAAAAAATCAATCAAATGTGTGTTCAGTGGGATCGATAGTACGACTAAAGTAGTTTAGGTGAACGTTCAGACGATTGAGCCAGTGCCATCATATTCGACCGAGTCTGGTATCAAGTCAAGTATGAGGTGTTTGCGACCCGCAGTATTCAGACGAATGCCAATATCGCCACAAAGGTTACTCTTTCCGTTTAGGATCAAGTGTTTTTATATGCTTCGTGTTCCCGTCACACTGAGAGATACGACGACCTACGACAATTTACGATCATCTGCGACAAGTGACTAGTGGTCGTGGATGGTCTTGGGTAGTGGCACGACCGAAAACAGTCGCAGCAAGCATTTATTTTTACGTTGGTCCTTATTAAAAACACAGTTAATTTATGTTGGTTGTGGGTTCAGTGAAAGAAATCAATTACATTGGTCTGTGACCACCGGTAATAGATAAAGTATGCGGTGTGGGTCATTTTCGTATCAAATCTGTGTGATTCATCTTTTTTTTTTTTTTGGTTCTTGTACAAATACATGTTGAAGCAAAGCAATGATTTTAAAAAGTCCCGTTTCGAAATGACGCCAATTCAAACCAGAAAAGGTCGTACTATTTACCGAGCTCAACCGAGAACTACCGAGAGCAACTGAGAACTACCGAATGCATGTGTATAACTACCGAGCACAAGTATAGAACTACTGAGTTCACGTACAAAACTACCCAGCATATGTATAAAACTACCCAGCATATGTATAAAACTACCCAGCATATGTATAAAACTACCCAGCATATGTATAAAACTACCCAGCA
>JAULBS010001105.1:0-11602 GCA_032355785.1 Symmetromphalus regularis | reverse complement strand
GTCCAATAGCCGATGATAAGATAAAAATCAATGTGCTCTAGAGGCGTCGTTAAATAAAACAAACTTTACTTTTTAAATAAACAAACCTTTCTGATGGAAAAAAGAAACCAAAATATCAGCTATGAAGGTTTGACCGTATGACTTTATCACCTCAGAAATAAGCTATACCTCTTAGCAAGATCTCGTCCAGTTCAAAGAAAATACGAAACGATTCGTTAATGGATGTTTGATAAATACAATCCTCCCTGTAATCATTTGCTGTTAAGTTAATAAGTGTTAATGTCTTTAGAGGAGGAAGCGTTTACTATGTATTATAGAGGTCGAGACCCACGATTGAGATCCATTACTCTCTCTAGTGATCATTACAAGCTAAAGTCAGTCAAAACAACATCTTTGATGACGGGTTTTGTACCCACAGGCAGCAGGAACCAACGAAATTGGACGGAAGCAAGTAAACATGTATAAATGTATTGTATTAATGTTAAACTTGGTTTAATTAAAAATGTATAATGTTTGACTTATATGTAACACAAATACAACACTTTGATGTTCACATGGATAATAGTATCACGTCAGAAAGTAAATGTAAAAAAAAAATATAATAATAATAATTTAATTTTTTTTTAAACAATAGTGATCTTCAATTCAAACTGAGAACTCATTTAACCTCATTGAGGGAACGCTTGAAAATGATTGCAGGTCATTTCAACCTATTTTGTTTTTAATCTGTAGGTAAACCTTTCAGAACTCAAAAACATTCGACATACATCTGACAATTTTGAAAATATAACTGAAAGTCCACGCATTTGGGAAAATATTTGTTAATAATTTTAACAATGAAACAAGACTGTTTTAATTATCATTACCTACTAGTTTTCTCTCGTCGTATATATTGACGCATTGTTCGCCTAAACACAAATACAATCATTCGTTTACTGTATACTCGTTTCCACCCACCCACCTACCCACCATAACCCCACCCAACCCCACCCACGACATCCTTTTGAGGGGTTCTTTTTATTTAATGACACTACTAGAGCACATTGATTTATTAATCATCGGCAATTGGATGTCAAACATTTGATTATTTTGACACGTTACGAGCCAGCCTGACTAAGCCAGCCTCAAAAGGGTTTTAAACCACTGTCATCGGCTTGAGACTTCGATATTCCACCGCTGGACCAACGAGTCTAACCCCACCCATCCAAATTAGCCCACAAGTCTGCTGTTTCTAAAGGCGTTGTGTACCCTGTTCTCTATGTAAGAGAATGATCGAAACTTGTTGCTAATCAAAAAAGAGTAGCTTATGTTGCGGAAAAAGAGGTTTCTTTTGTAACCTTCTGAACTGTGAGGTAGTTCAGTTGTTTTGCCACTGTTATTACAATAATTCTTGAACGTAGAAACTCGTTAGTTTGACTTTACTTCCCTAATACATTGCTTTGTTCATAAATACTGTTTTAGCATAAAACGTCTCGTTGTTTTAACTTGCTTTATGTTGTGTTGTTAAAGACAGCCAGGCGCTACTTTAGCGACAGTGTTACATTTTTTTCTTACGTTTTTCTCTGGCATCACAGCATCATTCTAATGCGAGAGGCATGTTCCGGTAGCTCACTCAGAAGACAGACTACCTGTATGTCAATAAACCAACATGTGGTTAACGTCGTTTACCGAGTAACGTAAAAAGATGAGATGGCCATCATAGAAGTCGTGTGGTTATAGCGTTATTCTTGCATTGGCTTACTGCCTTTGATCTTAATCAGATTCCTTTACGACTTCGATAACAACAGTCGTTTATATTTATGATGAAACAAAATGTATTTTGTTGCGAAATTAATAATAAAAATAATTCTAAAAGTAAAAATATCAAAATAACCTATACATATGTATGTATATGTGTGTGTGTTTGTTTGTGACGTTTTATTATGTTTTAACCATATTAGACTAACAATCTTCAGTGGTTTCAAAAAGTCGTCATTCAGAATTTTATTTTACATATAATTACTTTCCCAACCAAAATCAGAAATAACCTAGTTTGTGTACTGTGGGTATTTTATCAATATATAACCTATTGCTTATGTACTAGGACGTACATAAACACAGACATCGTCCATCGGTCCATAACTGTTGTAACAAATGGCTGTGTAAAATTGCAAATGATTCCTTGCTGCTAATTGAAAAGAGTCGTCTGTGTGACAAGACTCGTCCAAAAGATTTCTTTAAATTCATTTATAGTCATTCCTTCATGACATTCTCACAAAACATTTAAAAATAAAAACCAAAATTTTCCAAGACTTAATGAACACTAAATTAAATAGATTGATTTGTATAGCGTTAACCGCTTAACTGGCGCAATTTATTTAATTGAAGGCTACAGATCAAACCAGATATTGCAGAAGACCCCACTCAGCTTCAAGTAACTTCTATTGAAATCAGTAAAGAGTATTAGACCGATGTAGTTAAACTTCACATAAGTTACAGACGCTATACAAGTCGCAGAAGATGGCAGAATATACCAATCTATACTGGACAAATGTCAAACCATTGATGTGTTTGCGAAGCGTGCCATGTCGATGGTGATGTTGCTTCTGTGTAGCTGACGGACAAAAGATGACGTTCTCAGCTTGATTAAGAAGCTCTTGCAAATTGCATGGGTTCACAGTTAATATCTTGAATGAATGACAGAGGGCAGAAGAGTGACCATTACCAGAAACTACGATGTGAATGAATAGTATACTGACTATGATACAACGTACCAGATGTACAGGACTATTTTGAAATTCATTCACACCATGCCCTACTAAACCAAGATCAAAGGTTGTAACTACGTATATTGGTTTTCTGAACTTCTACTGTTAGGGTGCTTGGTGTCAGAAAAGTATACTCAGATGAGTGCATTATATATATATATGTTACAGGGAATGTGTCAAATCAGTCATTTGGCCAAATGACTGAAATATTCTGACCCTTAGGCATTTTATAAAAATGAATAAAATTTCCATTCATTTGACCAGATGACTAAATTAAAACACCAGGCATTTAACCAAATGACTGAAAGCTCACATTGAACGTTATACTTGAAATGATTGCTGGCATAAATTACATTTCAAATGTTCATTTGTCATAGCAATTTAGATTAGAATGGCCCATTCTATTTCACACAAGATTGATTTCTTCTCTTCATTTGATATCTTTTTGTTTGTATTTACTATTTTGAAATATGCATAATTCAAACAACTGTTAATTTGTTACATCAATTTAGGATAAAAACATTCCTCTGAGTAACCCAGATGAGCATCTAGTTATGTATTATTCCTTGTTCCTTTACTCTTGGTCTCTGCAAACATCATTCAATTTTTCGATGCTTATAAAATATTCAACTTTGGGTAATACTAATAGAACAAAGATAAGTTCTTAGAAGAGTCAATATCTTTTAGTGAAAGACGCTTTTCTTGACATAAATTTAATTGGTTACGAAAATATGTTCCTCTGAGTGACACAGATGGCTTACTCAGAGGTAAATATTCTCGTAACCAAAAATAAAATTATATTCTGTTATTCTTGGCATTAGATGCAATGAAAAGGCAGACCAAGCTATATTCTATTAACAAATACATTTTGTCTATATTCTGTTAACAAATCCATTTTATCTAACTAGCAGGGTAACTGGAACAATGCTTCATTCCATAAAGCTAGTCTTGGGGAAATTGGCAGTCCTCTTGTACAGGTCAAGAAGGATACGGTTATCTTATGTCGTTCCCGTATTGGTCATACTTATTTAACAGAAAATAGTCCAAACTGCAAATGGGTCCACTGAGAAGGATCGATCCAACGACGGACAGCTTCACAGGCGGACACTTTACCGTTTGAGGTACATTACGCCCTGTAAACGCTTAACAAAATAGAACAAAAAATGAAAACGCCATGTCCTCTTTAAGTTGCCATTAAAGCGTAGTAATGTTCACATGACCGTGATACAAGTTGATTAATAGTAGCACGGCACTTCCATTTCACCGACTGTCGATACACTAGAGAAACGTGATTGAAATGTCACATACTGACGTCACAATCGTCGTCAGAGTTTGATTTTCAATTTTCTCTGTCAGTATTTCATGGACATTTCCTTGAAAGGATTTACAATTTGAATTAAGCACTTTAAATATTTACCCGATGATCAGATCCCATTTCTTGACAAATGGTTATCACTAAAAGTACAAATACAACATTTGCGCGTTTTTCGCGTATTACAGTTATTTACACATAATTAAAAATATCCTTGGAATGAAAACATGAAAACCGTTTTAGCATTATGATGACATAAATCGGATCGATCCTTCTCAGTGGATTCATTTGCAGTTTGGGCTATTTTCCGTTCCAAGCAGTGATCCACAACTGGTTCACCAAAGGCCATGGTATGTGCTGTCCTGTATGTGGGACAGTGCATATAAAAGACACCTTGCTGCCTATCGGAAAGATTAGCCTATGTGGCTGCAGCGGGTTTCCTCTAAAAATAAATATGTCAGAATGACCATATGACTGACGTCCAATAGCCGATGATAAGATACACATCAACATCCTCTAGAGACATCGTTAAATAAAACACACTTTTTTATGATGACATAATACAATATACAAACAACACGCATGATGAACGATAAAAAATTGTCTTTTATTGATGAAATAAGATTATTTTGCTAAAATGTATATAAAGAGCTATTCTGAAACAAACCATAATGAAATTATAATAGTGTATTATTATCATGCGAAGATAGATCAAACCTAGCCGGCTTAATCTGTTAAAGTCTCTTTCAAGATGAACCATTTAAGAAATGAACTTGATAATGTTTGAGGTTCATGGAAGTATGAACCGCAAAACCGCTTTACACACTGTATGAATTCTTATAATTCCAAATGTATAACTTTGTCATTAATATAAAGTTTTTTCAAATAAAAATCGAACTCTTTTTGTCCAGATATTTATAATTTCATTAAGGCGAAATTCATACACATCTTTAGGGAAGCCCCATCCTTGAGGTTCGGCTTTTTACGTCAAAAGCCGAATGAGAAAATCGATTTCTTACATACAAAAGTACCGATTCTTCATAATTATTGCATTAAATGTCAATATCAGCCATAATTTAACATAAACAAATTACTTTAACAGTAAACGATAATATAAACACATAAAAAATTTTTTAATGATCTCTTTTGTATTGTAAAATGTGCATGTGGTGAAGCGGTTGGTGTATGAATATTTAACTAAATTTGTGAACGGGCGCCATTTTATGAAGGTGGTTTTCCGATTGCGGTGTTGAAGTTACAGTTATCAGATTTTTTAAAAGTGTGTGAAAATTCCATGTGACGACACATTTTACAACGACAAAGTGTGTTCAATGTTACCAGGGATAGATGAAACCGGTATGTCGTATGCTTCTGTTGTATTCACTGGCTTTACAATTGTGAAAGTAGGAAAATGTGTGAGGTTAAACAGGACCAAGCTCATATTTCGTTATAGGTGAAAAAAAAAAAGTTTCTAAATTAAAATCTCCAAACAAATTGGTAGGCACGTTTGTCATTTTGACGTCATCGTTTGATGTTTAAAAATAAAATCTTGGGGAATTCCTTGGTAATTCCTTTGTTGGCATAATTCAATAAGTAGTTTCGGTTATAGTCCGAAATAGTGCAAAACTGATGTTCACGCATCTACGAATGTTTTTTTGTTTTTTTAAGTCACATTATGTCATTTGGACCAATCCAAGTTTTTATAACAAATGTGTATTTACAAAATGGAATTATATTTAAATGTAACTAGCAGAATGAGAAAATGTTCCTCTGTAACAGACACCTTTATAAAGCACGTGGCTGTGCAGTGGTTAAGCTATAGTGGTTAGTTGGAACTGATCGAATCTCAGTAGAAGCATGGGATTTTTAATTTCAATATCAGCTCTAACCCAGAGTCAGTGCTCGGCAAGGCTTAGCCACTCCCACCCCCTACCCCGAGTAAAGACTTCATTTATTTAAAAAATGTACTAATTATAAAATTAGTTCTATTCATACATTTTAGTTCAATTATTTATTTGTCACATAATTTTATTTCTATGTCGAGGGACTCCCGAACCTGAAGAGTCCCAGGCCCCCAGAGGTCTAAATCCAGCCCTACTTAGAGCGTGTCATAAATCTGCCCTCTACTGCTCCATCAGTCCTCGTATAACGGCAAAGCTAATTAAATTAACACTAGTAGTAAAAGTATAGAAATAATATACTAATTATAATACCCAGTGAAGTTACTATTAGCTATAACAGTTTTCACAAATTACAGATATTTCCTATACGTATCCTTTAGCGTTTGTATGAACATTAACCTTTTATCAGACTATTGGATTGAGAATAATCCTGATATTAAATTCGTGTGAGTGCTAACTGACAGCCATATTTATTCCCATGGTGACTGAAGTCTTGCAGATCAGAAAGCATTAGAAATGATTAGAGATGAGAGTTATTTATTTTGTACAGTGGCAAATGAAAAAGGTAATGATTTGTTGAAGGATTAACAGTTAATCCATTAACACTTTGGAACGATTTCGTATAACTTTGTTTTATCGAAGCCTAGCGTTATCACTGGTTTATGAAACATGCTGAAAACTCAGATAAAACCATCTCGACAACAGACTTATACAATCCATACATACAAGAGCTGGGCGGTATTGAAATTTCAAGTTCGGTATCGGTATTGTGGGGTGATTTACCTCGGTATCGGTATGGTATTCGGTATTGACATAGCACTGTTAACTATACCCATATCAAGCAGTATGCTATGTATACCTACCTATAAATGAATGCCCAATTTAGAGCCTTTTCCTTGTGTATATCCAATCCATTGTTTTGTTTAGGATAGGTAGGTATTCTAACAGATAATGCTCTTGAACCATTGCTCATCTACTGACAGGTAAGCTTCTATAAATAGACAGAAGGTCGGTACGGTAAATCGGTACCGACACGATACCGATACGGAGTGGTATATATCGAATACCGCCCAGCTGTAATACATACGATTGTAGCGTGGTTGATATTGTCTGGTACAAATTTTCTATTACAAATGAATTCTGTTGGTCGTTTTGTTTAACAGTTTTGTTTTAAAATCGCTATATAACTGACTGAACGCAGCTTGTGTATATTACTAAAACTGGACTAAATAAAATTATAATCACAATCAGCATGCTTTTGTGTAATGACCTGCACTAAATGATTGCTATGGAGCATTTTCACCGATACATAGAAATTAAATTACATGACAAATAATAAAATAAAAAAATGAACAAACATGAATGAATAGAAATAATTGTATAATTATTACATTTTTTAAATAAAGGAAATCCTTAGTCTGGGGTGGGGCCCTCTAGCAGGGGACACTGGGCAATTGCAGCTCTAATATTGTCCCTTTAAATAAATTTTATACAACACTAAAACACGTGCCTTCAAACTTCAGCCACCACAGAGTAGTGGGGGAGGGGGAGCCATACCTACCACTTTTTAGAGGACAACTAATTTAAAAAAATCATTAATAAAGAGGTTTTTCTCAGTGACAAAATAAAGTGGCCGAAATCCAGAGAGTTTTCGAAGTATGAAGGTGTTCCTGCAGGAACGCTGCTGCCCTTCGGTCACCTACTTTTCTGTGACCCCCCACCCACACTTTCAAATGTACTCCGCGTGCCCTGAAATAGTTTCTTTTTGAGCTCCTGCCAGTGGTTCACAACGGAACCGAACTGTCTAGTATCTGTACATGTTTACATACAATATATCTGCCATCGTTCTGACACGTTCAAGATGCATTAGTAATATCAGATAGAAAGAGCGTGTTTTATAACATACAGCATCAGTATGCTTGACTTGTAATACAACTTTAATCATAATTCATAACATTAATATACTAAACAGCAAAAGAAACGCAAATGTTTGTTCAGATCTAGTTTAATCAAATAAGATGAACAATTCATACAACAGATGCTGCGCACGCTTTACACTTCTCGGCACATGCCTTCAGTAAGCAAGACAACCAACATCAAAATATGGGAGTGTGGGATTTGATCAGCATTATGCTCAATTGTGGATACAGAGATAATGGGATTTGGGTGTGTGCACCCCTCGAGACAACTAATCTATAAATGCCTTTTCTGATATTTTCCACACGTTAATTTATTCAATCAAATATTGCAAATTAAATTTGCGTTTCTCTTGCTGTTCAGTATATTTGATATATTGTGTAAACATGTTAATAATTTAGGTTATTTGTATCTGCAAAACAAAAACAGTATCACCATATGAACCTAAACAACATAACAGTTAATGATGCAATATTTCCCCATCATTTAACATGTTTTATTATTTCAAAATACAAACACAACTAGAGTTTTAATAAATTAACGTGTCATTCCTATCATATATATTGACAACGACACTACTATATGCACTGCACTCTTAATGATGCATGCCCAGAAACAACTATCAAAAGACGCCCCGCTATTAGTTATAATTATATTATAGGTTTTATGTGACTTCGATAAAACATAGCATATCATTGAAACAGAACAATTATCATTTCATGTAGAAGTAACAAAATTGGAAAATCTGTTCTAAATGGTTAAATATTAAAAATATTCCAGATATTGCAGGTTTAAGTGATCGTAATGAAAACCGTATACACAGGCGAATGCACGAATGTGGAATGAGAGTGTGGGATTTGATCAGGATTATGCTCAATTGTGGATACAGAGATGATGGAATTAGGGTGTGTGCACCCCTCGAGAAAACTAATCTATAAATGCCTTTTCTGATATGTACCCATAACCCCCACTCCCAATAAAACCCCGCCCAACACCCCCCTCCAAAAAAATAACCCACACCTCTAACAACTAACAAAAAAGAAAAAAGAGAACTTTCACCGGAGCGGTGATGGATTGTGGGATAGATACCCTTCAGAGGACTCATTGGTTTATTTCTCGTTCCACCCAATGGTCCACAACTAGTGTAATAAAAGTTGTGATATGTGGTTCCCTGTAAGTAGAAATTTAAAAAATGTTTAAAATGCTGTTAATCGGTAAGAGTAACCTATGTGGCGGTGGTGGTTTCCCATGCAGAACTTGATTGACAATAGCTGTTTATTTGACACCTAATAGCCGCTGAATAAATTGTGTACTGGGGTGGTCATTAAAGAATCAATCCTTTCTTTACCCTTAGAAAAAATAAACCTGCATTCATGTACACGAAACTAACTTTGAAGATCTATTCTAAATGGTTAAATATTTACAATATTTTAGATATTGCAGAGTTTAAGAGATCGTAATGAAAACCGTATACACAGGCGAATGCACGAATTTAAGAGAGTGGAAGGGGGAGTGTGGGATTTTATCACGATTATGCTCAATTGTGTTGATACAGAGATGATGGGACTTTAGGTTGCATTCCTCGAGAAATCTGATCTACAAATGCCCTTTCTGAACTGTATACATAGCCATAAAAATTAAAAAAAAATTAAAATGAAAAAATGAAAATAAAAATAAAAAAATAAAATAAAACAACTAAAACTAAAATAAATAAATAATAAAATAAAACCCCTGCACCTAAGCAGTGATGGATTGTGGGATAGATATCCTTCAGAGGACTCATTTCGGCTATTTCTCGCTCCACCCAATGGTCCACAACTAATGTAATAAAAGCCATTGTATGTTGTGCCCTGTAAATAGAAATTTAAAAAATGTTTATAAACGACAGCTTGATGTTAATCGGTAAGAGTAACCTATGTGGCGGTGGTGGTTTCCACGCAGAACTTGACTCACAATAGCTGTTTGTTTGACACCTAACAGCCGCTGAATAAACTGTGTACTGGGATGGTCATTAAACAAACAATCATCTCTTTACCTATAGAAAAAATAAACCTGGATGTAGCCCTGATGTTTGGAAACGTGTTTACTGTGTTTCGTAAGTGAATGTTATCAGTATATGCACATGTAAGCGTTGAAATCACATCTCTCTGTGTTATCAGGGTTAGTCTGTGTTTACATGCTAGTAGTTCATTAACCTACACTCCATGTAACTATAGCATATGTTCTTAAAGCATTTCGTTACCTCTGTCATCAACATACATATGCAGCCTACAGAAATGATACAAATACACGTCATTGTCATGATCTGCTGAACTCTACCGTTATCCCTTTATGCTTATTCCCACGTTACAGAAATAATGCACATTACACATTATTATTATCAACTGTTAACCCTGTATGGTTATTCCCACGTTACAGAAATAATGCACATTACACATTATTATTATCATCAACTGTTAACCCTGTATGCTTATTCCCACGTTACAGAAATAATGCACATTACACATTATTATTATCAACTGTTAACCCTGTATGCTTATTCCCACGTTACAGAAATAATGCACAGTACACATTATTATTATCAACTGTTAACCCTGTATGCTTATTCCCACGTTACAGAAATTATGCACAATATACATTAACAATATACATTATCATCTGTACTCCAATGTTAACTCTTTATGCTTGTATCCACTTTGCAGAAATAATGCATATTACATATTATCATCTGTACTCCAAAGTTAACCCTGTATGCTTGTATCCACTTTGCAGAAATAATGCATATTACATATTATCACTTACAATCCAGTTAACCCTGTATGCTTGTATCCACTTTACAGAAATAAAGCACATTACATATTATCATCTGTACTCCGCTGTTAACCCTTTATGCTTATACCCAATTTGCAGAAATAATGCACATTACATATTATCATCTGTACTCCACTGTTAACCCTTTATACTTATACCCACTTTGCAGAAATAATGCACATTACATATTATCATATGTACTCCACTCTTAACCCTTTATGCTTATAGTGATTATACTAGTATTCAATTTAAAGAAATAATACACAAAATACATTATTATCATCTGTTCTCCTCTGTTAACCCTTTATGTTCATACCCACTTAAAAAGGAATACTGCATGGTACAAATAATTAGACCTATCATTATATATACTCCACTGTTAAGTCTTTATGTTATACCCACTTTATAGGAATACTGTGTTGCAAGCACAATTAGACAGCCACAAATGCAACTTAATAATTGTATAAATTTTTTTATTGCATCGATTGATTAACTGACTGAATAAATGACTGAATGAATGACTGAATGAATGACTGAATGAATGACTGAATGAATGACTGACAGACAGGCTGTTTGACTAGCTGACTGACTGACTCTCCATGACTGGTGTGGCTGACTGACTGAGTGGCTGACTGACTGACTGACTGAGTGGCTGGCTGGCTGGCTGGCTGGCTGGCTGGCTGACTGACTGACTGACTGACTGACAGCTGGCTGGCTGGCTGGGTGACTGACTGACTGGCTGGCTGGCTGACTGACTGTGACTGGCTGACTGACTGACAGCTGACTGGCTGGCTGGGTGACTGACTGACTGGCTGGCTGGCTGACTGGCTGACTGTAACTGACTGACTGACTGACTGACTGACTGACTGACTGACTGACTGACTGACTGACTGACTGACTGACTGACTGACTGA